>WURS02043047.1:0-11196 GCA_011762765.2 Rhinocypha anisoptera | reverse complement strand
CACTGTTATCGTTCGTATAGTTCATCAGTAAAGTACGCCAGCCGCCATCTTGCCTCTCGTCAATTGTCGTAAATTGCAGGATATTTCAAATTTTGAAAGTGTAAATAGCGAGATACGATTACATTAAAAGAATTAAAAAATCCTAGGGACCGGAAGCAAACGTCGTAAATCACAGGAAAATGTAAATTCGGGGGACGTAAAAGCGAGGTTTCACTGTATTTTTAAAATTAAACTTAAACATCCAGGGGTCTATAATAATTATTTTTCAATATTTCCCTAAAACAATACAGTCTATTCAAATACCCTGGATATTTCCCAAGTCTACTATAAGAAATAGGTAACACTAAGAGAGAGATGATATGACTATCAAAGAAATGTTTTTAGCATTGGGTTTAGAAGCCTAATGGTCAAAGAATAAATGTATGAAAAACAAATGTATGAATAAATGTAAATAAAACAATGATTTGGTCACCTTTTCACAGATGACCTCAAGCCATGTGCTGATGATTGGATGAGAGATATTCATCACATTAGACTACATGACCTTGAACCACATTGATATTTCCCAGAATTATCTTGATAACTTTTCAGGACACCTGTAAAATTATGTTGGTACTGAGAAAGTTACTAGGTGGCTAAAAAAATCCCCACATAGGCAATTTTTGAGCTGAGACACACAGGAAAACAAGAGATTTCATAATTATATTGTGACAGGAGAATAAAAATATGGCACAAATGAGGACAAATGCCAGTCACCAGAGTAGAACCAGAAGATCCACAATAGGCTAGGTAAAATCCACAATTACAAATCCATTCAGTGAAAAAAAAGCCATTCCCACAATATTCTAGGACTGAAGACCCTTTTTCTTGCTGATTTCATACCTCAAGTCACAAGTAAAACACTTCCTAAGCTCGAAACGACCATCCAAAATAATAATCAAATCAATGTTGTCTAGTTCTGTGGGAACATCAGACTGATTAGCTTCAGGACCAACTTACAGTATTGATGTGGCTCAATTATACCACACATTTATGAAATCAAAACTTCAGGAGGGGTACTCATTACATGTACCGACCATGTGAATTATGGCATGACAGAGTGGTTGAAGGCAGCAAGATCTATCATGAAATCGAACAATCTGGTCACCAGATAGGACAATTTTTTTAGAAAGTGGTGGTGATTAAGTTGAAAAGTGTGTCAGAGAAGAGTATATGAGTGAGAGGCTTACTGGAAAAAAGTATGTGGACTTAATCTTGAAAACTTGTTGGATAAGGATTTTGAAGAGATGATTTGTTTGAGGGAAAATCTGGTTGAAGTAAAATCAAAAAGAGAACATTACAAAGTTGTTCGTCAATTCATTAGACCTCAATCCCACAAAGTTACATCTACCATCAATTTTTAACTTAGCAATATGCCTATTGTACTTGGAATTACACGAATCAAAGTCAGTCATTGTTCAGGTATATTAAAATTTCCTCCCCACCATAACACATTACCTTTTCTATTCTACTATCAAGATAACTAGGCCAAACCAAAGTCATTCTCTTTTACTTTACCTAAATTTCTCTATTTTTTCATATTTCATTTTTATTCCTACCATTGCTTCAATGTCCCATTTCCTTCCATTTTTTTATTCACTATAGAATCAAATAATTCCTCATCATTATCCAATGTCAACTTTCAACTAAGTCCTTGGCCAAGTATAATGACAAGGTTTGAAATAGGCTTGACATTCCTTGTAATAATCTTGGAATTTTTTATGTGCCTGCCCAATGCTTTAAATACACAAATTAATAACACACCATTTTTGCCTGGTTTTTTAAATTTTGTCCTACATGTGAGAGGTAAGATTTTTTAGGTTTTATTTGTTATGGAAGGCTACACTGCAAGTCTCTGGGTAATTTTCTGATGATTTTTTGTGAAATTTTTCCTAGATGAATCATTTCTCCACTTTGCAGTGGGGATTTGTGTAGGAATGGAACCACAAATTTTTTGAATACGTATATTTTTACATTTATTAAAGTAAAGTCTACTATTAGCTTGGTTTGATAATCACTGTTTACAGATATTTGTTTAATGATATCAAGTTCTTTTTTCAAATTCAATTTTAATAAGGGAATGTTGACTATATGATGAATCAGGGAGTGAAAAGCTGCCAATTTTCCTACAAAATGTTGTTAAGGTGCTGGTTGATGAAACAGTATGTATGGAGTGTTTTTTTGTATGGGTCAGAAACATGGACAGTTAGGAAAGGGGACATAAAGAGAATAGCAATTTTAAAAAAAGGGTTGGATACTTTTGAATGAATGAGGAATTGGTGAAGATCACAGTGGAGGGAGTAGTAGAGGAAGCAACAAAAAGAGGAAGTAGCAGATGTTTTTGAATGAGTTAAAGGTAAGAGAGGGATGTGTGAAACTAATGAGATGGGCATTGAAAAGAAGTCTGTCTCTTTATTAAGAATATATAAATATCTTCATTAGTAGAAATGCTACAAGGGAAAACAGATGCAGGGTACCCAAAATCAACATTTTCCCATAATTATGAATCACTGGAGTTGATAATTCAGTTAGCTTATTAAAGTGGCTTTATAAGCCCTAAACTATTCTGAAAGTTAATAGTTATCATGTTAACAATAATCAAGTTAAGTTAAAAAGAGCACACTGTCTGAAAATGAATGGAATTAATGGCCCAAGGAAACTTCCAGATCATACTCATGGACTAAGTACTAAAAAA
Organism: Rhinocypha anisoptera; assembly: GCA_011762765.2. Lineage (NCBI taxonomy): Eukaryota > Metazoa > Arthropoda > Insecta > Odonata > Chlorocyphidae > Rhinocypha > Rhinocypha anisoptera. Next base: position 8,462 of record WURS02043047.1, on the reverse strand, counting down.
TTTCTTAACATTTTGAAAACAACATTTTACTCTTGTTTTTATTGGCTACTACTGTACACAAGACACTAGACTTCATGAAAGTAAAGTCCAAAATAGGTGTCAGATTGGAAAATGTACCACAATTATATGTGGTATCTACATATGTATTTGATAATCAATTCAAAATATACTGATAGAATTTTCATTTTCTAAATTTCCCCGATAGAAGTAATTCTGGCAACTACTGCCATAAGGTAAACAATTGACATAGTCCTAATAAAGTGCAGTACATGACAAAGTCTACATAAAATATTACCTTCTATATTTGTTGCTGTTTGATTGGTTGTTACTGAGTCTCCATATTGTCCTTGTGGTGATGGCTGAAGACAAGGTCTTTTGGCGGGTGGAGGCAAGTGTGGGGAGGAAGATGTTCCCACTGATCCTACTGATGCTCCAGCTAAGAGTCCACTAGGAGGCACTGTCCCCACAAAGTTCCCAACGTTTGTTCCTCCATCAGGTGTGATTCGATGACTGCTTCCCTCGTGCACACTGAGGGATATATCAACACCCTCCCTCCTCCTGTGTCCTCCAGACAAACCATTTTCTACATCATCTTCTTGACTTGATCCACCCCTCACATGCTTTCTTTTCTCCTGAAGAGTAAACATTTAAATTACAATATGAAGAAAAGTTACTAGGAATTGCAACAAAAAATAAATGAAAGAATACATCAAAAGTATGGTTGGATTATGACACCAAACAATGGGGTAAGAGGGGAAGAAATGACAGTTGTCTCAATCTCACCTCTGTACAGATGTTACACTATGACTTAAAGAATGAGATGAACACAAAATTGGGTTGTTTTGTACAGCAGAAAAATAATTTTTACTTCATGTGTTGTGATGTTTATTCATCCAGCATCTTCATATGCATTCTCATTTCTAAGGTGACTAAAACACGGAAAATTCAATTTTCAGTAAATTGGTTGGAATTTGCATAAATCAAATATCACATATAAACATCCATTAAATACTCAGCCCAAAACACAAACCATTACAATAAATATACATTAATCTTAACTTTTGGATGGATGACATCAAAACTCATTATATATTACTATCCATGCATTTTTAATCATAATATTGTCATCAAAAAATAGCTCTCTTGCTGTTTTGAAGATATATTATCAATAGGTATAATAAGTTACATCTTTTTTATTATTTTACCAAACTTGAAGTTGAATACTTTGTAATGCCATAGAATGGATTGAAAAAAACACAATAAGTTCATAAAATTGAGGGTGAGCCAAGAAGTAATCTTAATTGATCATGAAAATTTTAAATCACACTAATTCTTTAGGCCACTGTAGCACTCAAGCGAACAGAATCTAACTCTGGTCTACTAGTTGTCATGATCACTGTCATGTCAGCAGATCTACAGCAAAAAAAAAGTCAAAGTCACAGTTCACAGCCAGCATGAGTGAGCCAAGAGGGATTCTAAGGGAGCCAAGAGATTTGATTTGGTCATCTGACATCACATGGCATGTGACAACCATAAGACTCACACAGCAAGACTTTGTATGCTTGAACACACATTAATACAGTACCATAATGGATCACAATATGATTTTAAATTGTTGTGATCATATTAGAATTATTTTTGCCTCACTTACAAAATATAGAAATTTTTAACCATTATTATTTTTTTTTCGAGAGAATTTTCAATGGCATTGGCATAGCATGTCAAGTTCAGCCCCCAACTATCAAAGCAGCCTTCTGGTTTTGCTAATCCATCTTCTTTTCCAGTCTCTTTGGTGGATGGCTGCCCTCATTTCTCCTCCTTCACAGACCATTTAACAACCATCTCACTCTTGTAGCCATTTTTGATCAATGCTACTATCAGGCATTTCTTGGAGAGGCCAGATCAGAAAACAAGCATATATCACCATCTCAGTTGTTGATGGAACCACAGCAATCTCTAGGATTCTGAGTAAACACAATGTGGTCACTAGATTCAACTGTACAACCCAGATATACAACATACTTTATGGGCCCAAGGACAGAATCCTAATTGGATTACATGACGAAGAACAGTAAAACCTTGTTTATCCATCTCTAGCTCAACCAGTCTCCACTTTAACCTGCTAATTCAGAACCCCTTTAACTTATACATCCAGCAAAGCTGACCTAAGAGCTGAACTGCCACTTAACTTGCAGCTGCAGCTTTACTCAAGTCTTCACATCCATCTTGACCTTGAAAAATGGAGGCCCAAATCCATTCCTTAAAATTAGAGGAACCCCACAGCAGATCCTATGAGTTCTTCAGAACACCTTTTTAGGTTGTCACCATTGTCCCATAACCACATAACTGCAGTAACACATTGGAAGCTAGGCTCATGTTCTCTCCCAACTCCTCCAACACAAACAGTTTAACATGAATACTATGAAAATACTAAAGTGTTATATTCTTCACATTATGTATTTTGTATCAAATAGTCAATCACATTTTCTTAAAAACAGCATTTTTTTATTATTGAGTTCATAATTTTTCTCTTTAATTTATGTTATGAACTGAATGGTTTTCATTGCTAGAAAGTATAGCTTTCATCATAGGAAATGCATCCCAATTTATGTAAAAAAATTAAATTTTTATGATAACTAATGAAAAATAAGTTTTCTACTGGAATAACAATAATACGTGGATAAGCAAATTTTGGTTACGAAATAATGTTACCGAATGAAATAACTAACTTTTTCGTGTCATTTTCTCTATGATCACTACTGCAAATTTTCCGTTTAGATTGGTTAATTGAGGTTCTTCTGTATATGACCAGGATACAGGATACAATTTGAGGACACCAAAACAATAGTCAAGGAGAACAGATACTCTCTGAGAATTATTAAATAAGCCATCCAAATTGTTAAAACACTTGAATTTTAAAATAGAGAAGGTCCCTTGTTAAACGGGAAAGAGATATTATAATAATTTATTCTCCTGAGGACCATACAAAATATTTGCAGGTATGGGATTCGTCATTAACAATACATCATATATAAACCAGTTACAATATAAACAGGTGACTTGAAAATCTATTCAAAACAATCATAACAAATATACTTGATAATACAATAATATAGTGTATTATTTCCACATTTTTAAACCATCAGTTAAAAATTTATTCACTGTTTAGTAACATTTAGATACCAACAACTAGTGTAATGATTTTTTTAATTTCAATATTGACTTAGCAGCTTTTATATTGGATGATAATGCATTATAAATCTTGGTGCCTCTGACCATTGGGCTATTTGATGACATTCTTTTTATATGATGGCTTACATGGATGTGATTAGAATTTCTTTTAGCATGAGGATAAATTTTGCTATTAAAGTGATACTGCTGAATGTTATTTCTAACTAGAGTAGCAACACAATAAATGTAAATGGCTGGAATCGTTAACATCTTGTTGTTTCGACAGTGGTTTGCATGAGGTCCTGTGGGGAACCCTCATCATATATCTTACAATTTTTTTCTGTATGATGAAAATTTTTTTAAGTAAACTGGTTGAGGATCCAAAATAGACAATACCATAAGAAGCTCTCGAGTAAAAGTTAGAAAAGTAGCCAGATTTTAACACTAGTGATTCTAGTGATCTAGTGATTCAGTATATTGAAGATACCGAATTTGATACAAAATGGATTTGAGAATGAGACACAGTTTTGAAACATGCATGGACCAACTTCCAGTGTCTAGCCTTCGAAGCTCACTATAAAACAAAAATACTACTCAATAGGATGGTAGGAGAAAGGTCTGGCCTTGAAAGAGGAATAACAACACCTCTGGAGAAAAAAAATAGTAACTGCAAGTACAGAAAAGTAAATTATGAAGATGGTAAAGTGAAGGAATTGAAAGAAGGTTTGCACTGAGTTAGGAAGAATAAAATACAATGAGCTGATTGAAGTTAAGAAACTGGTAATGTGAATGAAATTTGATGAGAGTGTGTGCAAACGTTACAGAGACATGTATAAGTGGAAATGTTGGATGGGAAGCTAAAAGTATTCAGAAAATGAAAAGGAAAAATTATTTCTACATTTAGGTTTAAGAAGGAATTAATCAAGGCAGATGTGATTCTGCCCCCCTTGGTTCCATGAACCTTTACTCAACACCCCTGATTGTAAATTCCATTTCTTATCACCCCTCCCCCACTCTAGACCAAAGCACTGTCACCAAGGGTGGCACCTTCTTTGGGAACCTCTAGATTAGACTAAGTTTCACAGATGGAAAATGAATTACCCTCATAAATGAGGGGGAAAGGTTATATCAAGTAAATTCTAGGATTTTAAATTTAAAAGGGGCTAACCCTTATGAAAGAAGACAAACAATTCATTAGGATTAGATAATATCCCTGCAAAACTGCTTAGTAGATAAGAAAAATAATGGAAATTGTAATGATTTCATTTAAAACATCTATGCAGAGAAATATGGCCAGAAGATTTTGTTAGGTTGGCATCGATTCCAACCTTGAAAAAGGCAAAAGCAGTAGTAAGTAAGGATCTTAGGACAATACTTTTGATTTTCCATGCAACAAAAGGAATTGCAATTCATCTAAAAATTTATTCTGGATTGCTTCTGAGTATTTGTCAAAAGCTACGTAATTTAGGAATGCTATATATGTTTTAAGTTTTCATTTCCTTGTATAGGAAATGCTAAATGAAAGCACTTGATGGAATATTTTAGGTGCACACCTCCATAGATTTTGTAATTCCCTTCACCAGTATGGTCAAATTAATCACAAAAGTGCTATCAGTATCCTGTTGCATATTAAGAAATATAATTAGGGTCACTAACACAATGAGCAAATTAGTTAGCACATTGTTCAAATTGTTACACAAGATTAATTCTGAATCAATATAGTGTTATAAGTAAGTTAGTGTGTGAATAAGTAAAAATAAAATGAAAACTAATTGCATTTTAATATGTATAGAACATGTATTATTATTTTAATCTTTTTCTGTTGCCGTGTTAATCATAATGTCCTCTGTACAGCTCCTATGGCCATTATGCCTCATGACAGACTCCTGTGGTGGATTTGATTTAGTTGCTAATGACAGTCAAGTTATCTAATGTTTATTCACTGCTAAACCACAGTAAATGTCAGGCGACATTTTACATAGTGATCTAAAATATTATTGTTCCAAGTAGTATTTTTTGTAAAATGAAATTTTTTTCATGGTTTTTGACTTTACATATTGATAGGTCTCATTGTATTTTCTCTTTTTGTTATATTTAAAATACTGTGGTTGAAAATTTAAAATTACTGTTTCAGACTTCAAGAATGATTACAAAACACTCTATCCCTGGTTCATGGAAAGTGTATGGTGGGTGTTCAAGGAATTGTTCAACAAAGGCTTGGTTTACAGAGGAGTCAAAGTGATGCCTTACTCCACTGCCTGCAACACCCCCCTCTCCAATTTCGAGTCTGGACAAAATTACAAGGAAGTTGTGGACCCCGCAGGTATGGTGGCTGTGACCTAATAACATATAGTGATAATGTATCTGTATGAGGTACACATATCGGTATGAGTTCAGCCATGACCCAGGTGAATAGGTGTTCAAAGGTAAAATAGGTGCTTTGTTGTATTATTGCTACAACCCAAAGATGGGAATTAGATAAAACAGTCTTACATATCATCATCATTGACGTACATAAAGTAAATAATATCTTCCCGAGTTTTAATGGGGATGATTGTGAGACCAAGAACTATCATTATTTAAATATTATTAAATCTGTATTCTTTGAACATATAAATAATTTTATAGCCTCAAGATAAAATTAGTTAATTGTAACATTTTAAGTTTGTCTCCATGGTAAACCGTTAGAAATTTCTTGTTGAAGCAGTAACAATAACCTAGTGTTTCCGCATATATTTCTTACGAATGCAATGAATTATTTTCAGACATTAAGAAAAAAATTATTCCTATGTCAAGTTAACAAAAGGGTAGGCAAATGCAAAAACTTCAATATGATTAGTGTGTTTAGCACTGCACAGAGAGCAGTAAAGATACTGACATGAGTAATTTATCAAAGAATGGAGATAAAAGTACAAAAACATTTAAAGGATGACCAGATTGGAAACAGAAGAAGTAGAGGAACAAGGGATGTTATCCCAACAGTTAAGCTCTTCTTGGGGAAGAGATTACACAATGGCCAAGCAACATTTGTTGCATACATGGGTATGGGACAAGATTTTGACTAAACAGACTGGAGCATCATCCTTCAAATCTTTGAAGATATCAGAATGACCCGATGATAGAAGATTGATATGTGCTCTAGACACAGAGTGGACAGCAGTGATAAGATGGTGCAAATGCAGAAAAGAACTGCGAATAAAGAGTGGAGTATGGCAGGGATGCTCACTATTGCGTTCACCAGTTTAAAGCGAAGCAGAAGCGATTAGCATGCTACAATTTGCAATGGCTTTGTCATACTGGAAGAGAAGGAAGATAATTTCTCGAATATATAGGTTTGCATGAAAAAGGGAATGAGAAAATGGAACCTGACGATAAACAATGGAAAAATCAAAGTCTGCTCTAGATGTGAGCAACACAGTGGTCAAATGAAACTTTGAAAGAGCAAAATTAGCAAGTTTTGCTACTCAGAAAGCTGTATCACTAATGATGTAAGAACCAAGGGGGAGATAATAAGCAGATTGGCCCAAGAGATAATGCTAAGGAAACTACTTAATGCAAATAATACAATTAGCCTGGAAATAAGGAAGAGTTTCAGCATGCTTATGGAGTATTATTTTATATTCAGGGTGACAATTATTGAACTATATGAAATAAAATCGTCGTAACTTCTGAATCGTTTGTGTTAGGATGTTCAAACTGCACATTATCACCAATGATGGCAGGCATATCGAACATGTCATAACCTAAATCCGAATATCTGTAGTGACGTTTACATGTTGAATAAAGTTTGTACACACTGTACTTTGTAACTAATATACGTTTTATTTCATATAGTTCAATAATGTCACCCTGTGTATAACAAAAATAAGCAGTAAAAAAAATATATATATATCAATTTGTTAACTTATTCTTTTTATTTGTATTTTTATATCCTAAACAATTTAGGAAAAATGTTTAATTAAACAAATAATTAGGCCGATGGATCAGCCTATGGCATTTTCTGCACGTATCCTTCTGGTACGGATAGAGCGGCCTCATGGCATTAAAAAGGTTAAATAATAATACTTTATTGTTCCTCGTGGTTGGCTATATGCCAACATAGAACTCATCACATTTAAGAATGCAACATACCAAACATTACATAGTAGTTTTAATACTTCAAGACACTGGTTATATAAACAATATCACAATACGATATCAGGACACAGGTCTTCTCAAGTAGTAATCATTTTTCCACATATTCTTCTACTGAATAGGAAGGCTTGATTTGTTAAATATTTCTTTGCTTCTTTTTTTAAAGTCGTTTAAGTTGTTTAAGCCTTTTATTGGTTGGGAAAGAGCATCGTATATTTTGCTTGAACAATATTTTGTGGGCTAATTTGGTAAAGGCTTAATCTGTGGATGTTATCGTGGCTCTTCTGGTTGAGTATGTGGATGTGCTTATGTCATGACTTCTTCTTTGATACAGATTCAAATTTTTTTTCACAAAGACAACAGATATATAAATAAATGTGTGTGGAAGAGTCACTGCCTTTTAATGATCAATGATATAGAATGGTCCACCTGATATATGCCTTCTCAAAAGTACAAAATGATACACGTAGTGCTTTCTTTTAACACAAATAGTTTCAATAGTTAGAAAGTTGAGCCCCAGAATAAGATACCATTTTTTATAGATGACTGTGTGTATGTGTGTATAAGCATTTCATCACTTTAAACTTAGTTCAATATTCATTTTGTGGACACTAAAAGGACTGTGCCAACCAACAAATATATATATATATACATATACATATATATATAGCACAGCCACAGGGATGGCGACGAAAATCATAGAATACAAAAATACATAACACTCATGAGTAACTGGGTCCAATAATTTCGATGGGTCAACCTATCTTCTTCCAGGCAAAGGTGAAAGGGATCTGACAGGGAAAGATCTTGGGAAGGAAGTGGTGGAAGGATAGAGAGAGGAGATGGGGGAGGGGAGAGAGGTTGGGGTAAGGATTAGAGAAAGTTCATCTAGTAGGATTTATTAATGCCAGGTGGTAAATTGCTAAGATAGATGTAGATGAATGCCTGCTCTAATGTCCTCAGTTGAAGGGCAGTGGCAAGAGAGAGGCAAGAATGCCAACTCTATAACATTTTTCGAAGTGTTGGTGGTCAGAGGAGTGGATGGTGACGGATAGAGAGGGCGGTTATATATATACATATATACGAGGGCGGTTAGATAAGTCAGTGACTTTTTGAATAAAACAAATTTTTTTCTGCAAATAAACATTTTATTTTTC
>WURS02043036.1:0-11197 GCA_011762765.2 Rhinocypha anisoptera | reverse complement strand
GAAAGAGCAGGACCGTGGGATGAGGTGTGTCGTCCGCTTCGTGTGTCTGGTTATTCTAATCTCACCGCATACATCCCCTCTCGTCGACGGAGAAAAACCACTAAAGTCAAAGACTCCCGCGCAAGATTCCTAGGATTTCACCGCGTTTGCTGGCGTTGGACCACAAAAGTTATCAATGCTTGTGAGTTTTGAAATCAATTATTTAGTAACTAGTAGTGTTTTAAATTTTTTAATTAAGTTTTTAATTTGAAAGAAAAGTACTGCGAAGGATATATGGCCGGTGGAAGAGAATGAACGCTGGAGGCGAAGATGTAACAATGGGTTGTATCAATTATTCGGTAAAGTAATTCTGTCAAATTATGTAAAAATCAAGAGGTTATGATGGGCAGGGCACGTGCAGAGAATGGATGACAAGGGGAGAGTGAAGAAAGTTTTCAGGGGGAAAATGGAAGGAAAGAGATCGGTGGGGAAAACCAGGAAAAGGTGGACGGAAAAGGTGGAGGGTGATGAAAGAGATATCCTAGAAACCAGGAACTGGAAGGATGATACTGGTGACAGGAAATATTGAAGGCAAAATTTGGAGGCGGCCAAGGCCCGAATTAGGGTTGTAGCGCCTAGAAAGAAGAAGTATTTTTTTGTATAGGGTGCTTCGACGGCTATGGTCATTTCGCAGCTCTTCAAGTCATAGAAAAACCCATCTGGACAAACACAACACCCATTCCCTGAGCGGGACTCGAACCCGCGACCTTTGGGTTGGCCGGCGAGCGCGCTACTCACCACCAGGCTAACCCGGTCGACTTTAGTTATTAACCATTGTCAATTTAAACCAAGGAACGCGGTGGAAACGCGGAATCAGTGATCATCTAATCCACGCTGTGGAAACTTCCTAACGAACTTAAACCGTAAAATCATTGTTAATCTTGCGGACCCTAAGAGGTGGAGCGCGCTCACCAAATTAAGGATTGAAGGGGAAGTAAAGGGTCGGGGGAATAATTCCAATCTCCAGAACAAGGCCCACCATCCTACCCGGACGGACCTTCTAAACCGGTCCACGACCAACCCGAAACTCCCTTCCTCGGATGGGAGGCACTTTAGGGGTGGGCTCCACGGAATGCCTACTAACCACCCTCACACTCCACCTCCACGCTATCCCCTCTGCTCGGAGCACTTAGCATCATTCACGGGATTAAGCTAATGCCGCCGCCTTCGCCACCCGTATCTCTACGTCTCTCGCTCCCCTTAACCACCTCACTTGCCCCTCATGAATTCTTTTTCCCAGTCTGGATTAAACGTTATATGCTTACTTTTTAAGTGGCTGAGTTAATTTTATTTTCTCTGCCACGTCCCTTTCCCAATTTCTTATCAGTTTAAGACAAAATTAGCATATGGAGTTGATATTACACACACACACGCTCACATATGTAAGTATATAACTCATATATAAGTAGTAACTATAGTAAGTATATAACTTGAAAAGTTCACACATGTGAAAATAGAACAACTTAAACAGTCACAATAAAAAGCATGGAAAACACAGAAAAGAACACATATGCTTCAGGATTTTCGTAGGTCGCACGCCACCATTTTCGTAGGAAGTAGGGATCACAAATATTTTAAGTAAAGTTTTTATTTTCCATGCATAATTGTAGACATAAACATACATATAATTGAACATTTGCAAGGAAAAATTCGATATCCTGAAGGCCACAGGTCTGTGTAAGGATACCTACAAGAAATGCGATGCATTCCCGGTAGAGATGGGCGATTCCGATTCGATACTCTCGGAAATCGATTATTTTAATACGATTCCCGATTATTTTGAATCTATTATTGTGATACGATTCTGATCCGTTTCCATTCCGATTCAGTTACGATTCGATTAATTTGCGATTCCGATTCAATTACGATTCCGATTCGGTTACGATTCCAAATCGGTTACGATTCCGATTCGAATCGATTTAGTGGATCCAATTTTTCGAGCGAATCGATTCACACAATACGATTCGAATCGATTCATTCCTTGTAATCGCCCATCTCTAATTCCCGGATATATCTATATAATAATAATATTAAGCTTTAACAATTAACAGAGTGCAAAAACAAATGCCACTATCTTGTTGGGCTCTACAATAATTAGTTGATTTCTTGGATATAATTAAAATTAAACTTCAATATTTTCCCAAGCCAACAGCCATCTCTTAGCCAACCGGCAAAATGAAATACAATTGTTTACATCCTTGATTTCTTCAGGTAGATGTTTAAACAATTTTGGCCCCAAATACGAAAAATATCTCTTAAATAATGACAAATTTGGGTTAGTCAATGAGACAGTAATACCTCTGCGAAGATTGAAATATTCGTGACTAGTAATTACTTGTGGCTTGTAACCGCTTCTTGTGACTTACCGCTTCTTATAAAGAAATATTTTAATGCTTTAAAACAATACATATACCTTAAGGTTACGTTACGTGCTAACGTAAAAACTTTTTGTTACCTTTCGGCCGTCTTAACAGGGTTATCATAAAAGTCAGCCTGGCCATCGGGAGACCCGGGTCCGAACCCCGGCAGAGGATAAATTTATTCTCATAGAAATCGGTGCTTTTTCCATTATCCTAACCACATTCTATGTTCATCCTTTTCATGTGCCACTAACACTTTCCTAATTTTCTTTTATTTGTGATGTTTTCTACATGTCGAATTTAGGCGGAGCACTTTTCTGTTAGCCTGTGAGTCGCCACCCCCAGCCTATCCCAGCCGGCTGTAGCCCAATCTTGCTAAATTTACTTTTCTTGATAGTTTGTGTAAGCGAGCAGTTTTGGAATCTTTTCCACGATTCTTCATTTAAATTATTTCCGCCAGGCGTGTGTATAACCTTCTCCTAATTAGAGAAAAATTAATGGTAAAAAAATTAATTATCATCAGGATTGACCGGATGATGATGTAGTGACATCTAATTCGGTCAAAATAAATTATATTTTTATCAGTGGAAAATTGCTACCTACCTCCTTATCATTAATATGTTAAAATTACACCACATCACGCCTGAAACTAAGTAATTCACTCCCGTAGTTGTTTTCCATGTTTTTTTCACACAGGCAACAGAAATGACATCTTTCAACATTGTCCGTTTTGTTTTTCTACTCAGTTCGTTCGATTTCCGTATCTGTTGAAGTTGAATAACCCTCGCCATTAATTCTATATCCTCTACTGTATCCTCATTTTTCGATAAAATGCCTCCAAGGTATTGAAACTGAATCATCTGTCCTACGACTTGTGCTAGTTGAAATAAGTAAGTCTTATTTGCATAGTCTTTTTCACATTCCTTGTTATATTCGGAGTTGGTACATTTTATTTTTTACAGTAGGATATTACTCTTAGGAAATCTCTATTACTATCCTTTCTCTATCTCACCTTGTCTCCCTTCTTCCTAATTCCTTGCAGTTCATTTTTTTTCCTCTTTCCAGTCAGCGTTTCTTTGATATTATATAGTACTACTCGAGGAGAGTTCCATTACGGGTCTGATAATGGAGCCGCTGTAATTTGGATTTACGGCCCGTTATATCACGATAGAATATTTTTGGGACTTAATGTGAAATGTGGACTAATTTGAATCTGTAATAATGAGACCTAAACCGGATATCGTTGCGGATAAAAGAAGCTTATTCTGACGCAAACTAAAGAGGATTTTTAACGTATTTATTCCCAGTCCATGCCATAGTAATCGCAAATTAAGAGCATTAAAATTCCAGTAGTAAAAGTTAAGTCTAATATGGAAGAAATGTAATAATAATGAAATAAATGAATCATAGAATACCTAGAAAACATAACCAATATAAACTATTATTTTGATAAGTTACATAATGACTACAAAAACTCTACTTTACCTCTTGTTAAAATATATTCATCTCACTTATCCCTACAAACTCTCTTGCATTTTATTTAGTATATTAGCAATAACGATATATCCAACTGACGGTACTGTAATGATTATTGATTAGTCAAATAATATCTAAAATTACATTGAGCGTTTTACTAATTTGGTATTCCTTTTCGATCTAATCTTGTATGATGTTACTAAATGCAGCCAAATTTAAAATATCAATAAATTCAAAGGGCGCAATTTGATTATAATTTATATTTAAACCAGCCACCCCACAAGCAGTTACTAGACACTTGTGAGTGAAGGCTTGATTTGTATTCTGAGGTGGTTAATTTCATTTTTCTATAAATTATAGAATACATTTTATAAAACTGTCTTGAGTTAAACGAAGGAATGGCGTTTTGGCAAGGGTGAATGTTTTGTTATTAAATTCGAGTTTAGCCATTTTTGAAAACCATAAAGTCTCTTCAATAAATATCCCTCGCTGATTAATATATTTAGTTATGTTCTATTTATGCATTATCTTAGAAGATTACATTATGTAATTATAGAAATATTAGCCCCTTTACATCCATTTCCTGCTGTTATCTGCCTAGAGCATCTGTCGGCCATTTTCCTACAGCTCAACGCTGAGCAGCCTCCATATTTAAGGCAATTTTAGCTCTATGATTGAGCGGTTTTTATTTTACTTAAGAAAATTTTGATGGTACACCATTGATCACGTGTTGCGTTTAAAATATATGATTCGTCTTTCGTATAATTCTGGAATTTATCTGACTCTACCCTCCTCACATGATTCTTGTCCTCGTTTCTTTTCTATTATCCAATGAAAAACCTTATGTATACCATCCAAAGTCATACTCAAGGACATACATCCAGTTACTTATATTCTCTTCATGTTCCACATGTATTTTGGCACTGAAATCTTTATGCTCGTATCCGTCCGGTTCTCTCATTTACTCTTATTTTCTCATTTCACTACTGGAGATTTTAGTAATGCAAGATATTGGTTTATTTAATTTATTTGAAAATATATTAGCCTTTTATTTTGAAAGTGGCCTATGTCCATTTATATTTAATAGAGTTATTTAATAGTTTGCCTTTCAATAAAATTAAAAATATTCGTGTAGGATACCAATGTTTCTTACTGCTTAAGTGTATACAGTCATACACGTAAGCAGCAAGAAAAATTGGTATCCTATACGTATATTTTTAATTTTATTGAAACGCAAACTATTAAATATATCAATTAATTATAAATGAACGAAGGCCACTTTGAAAATAAAAGGCTCATATATTCTTTTTTCCATACTTCCTCACATACTGTTTTCCGTGTTCATTCTGAGGAGGGCCAGACGGTTTCCCGCGTGGTCAATGCAACCGGCCGTGGAGCGGATATGATACTGTTTCATAAATGTTGGCCCATTTTAACGACGACGGCAAGGGATATTGCTTGATCACTAAATGAGGCTGGCGTTAAAAAAAAAAGAAAATCTCACAGTCCAAACCGGCCACTAAAATCTTTGCTCTTTTGCTCGAGGTTTGTTTTTCTTTTATGAACGTCACAAGATTTCTGAAAACTATGAACGCATTTATAGATAAATGGGTTGATTTGAAAAAGAGAATTCAAAAGTCGGCTGGCACCGAAATTTAGAAATTTAATCGAATTCGACTGCGGAAATCGGATTTGAAATCGTAAATATTTCACTCAATATTGCGAAAGATTTAAGAAAAATATAACTTTTTACATCTAATAAATACCCTGCAAGCATCTGCAAAGACAAGCCGTGGCAGAGGGTCAGTCCACATGAATTATAACAAACATATAAATACGTAATTATTTGCCAACGAAACAACAACAATTGAGTTATTCATTAAATATCTATCCGTGAGGAAGAATATTTATCAAATATAGAAAATTTGAAGACTTATGACTTATATGATTGCTGAATTCAGCACTACTAACTTCTTCTTCAAGCTCCAGATCATATCTATTCTTTTTGTTAATTTTTCGAGGAAAAATTATATTTTAAAACCATCCGACCTGGAGTCTATTTCCCAATATCAATGGTTTTATGTACATGGTCTGACCTGGGGTAATAAATACCATGTTTAGTGGTTAGGTTTATTGGCATGTTTATCACATGTTCGAAAGATAACGTGCCTTAAATTTACAAATTACACGTTATTAGCTTACAATCAACAAATAGTTTCAAAATTCATTCCTCCAATGACTTCATGACACTGCTATCTTGATCCAAACAATATTTTAAACATCTACCCACTAGGCATTGCACTCGATCTAATTTTCCAATTAAATGTACATGAGAGTCGTTTAACTGGACAAAAACCTTACGTGGTTATTATATTAATATTAGTCGTTGAACGGTATGGCAAAAAATAGTAATTACAGACAAATAGTCCATCGAATAAGGAACAATCAGAAATGATGTAGGGAATATTTCCCGGTGGCAATGCGTGAAAGACTTCGTGAAGATATTGGACCCCTCTGTTCGAATCATCTTCAACAAGATGGTTTCTAAACCGCAGCTTAATACCCTCCATATATGGGTATTTTTTCTTAACCTAAATGATTTCTCAAATTCTTTCTAATATTCACCGTTGTCAATGGATTTAAATATTTACTAATGATGTTTCTTTTCTAATTTCCTTGCAATCGTGCACGCAACGAATTAAATAAATGAGAAAAAATTGAAATTTTTTTGACCAATTCGAAATTAAGAAGTGCCTTCCTACCTTCATGAACGACCAATTCTTTCTTCTTTCTATCACTTACTCTTTCTGGGAATTTATTTTTATTCGAATATCTCAAAATAGATATGATCCTCTCAGTAAAGTCCAAAATGAATAATGCGACGGACTATGTAATGATTAACGATTCACGCTCTTAAATGTCTAACTTACTAACATGGCTTAGGTGAATTATGAGCAGAACCTCTTCGCTCTCTCATGTCCTTGTTCCTATTCTTTGGAAGGAGAAGGTATTACTTGGTCATTGACGCAATGTGACCTTAAAGGGAAGTGTCAAATATGAATATGGAGTGCATGATATTTGAGACTTACTACTTTTGAAATTTTCTATATTCCAACTTACTGCAAATCCGCGATAGTTACACATTAGCTGAAAATTATGAAAATTCATCTTCACAGGTTAAGGAAAATGTTTATGACTAGATATTTTCCCAAAGTTCTTATTTCTCTCCTCGCGGATGCATCAACGTCACCTTCAACTGTCGGCTACCAATTGTAACCCGATGATGACGTCAATGTATCAAAATAAAATTAGTAGTATCTAAAAAATAAAACCTGTTAGAAAATGAATAGCGTCATTAACTTTCCTTTTCGTAAATGGGATGTAAATGTACTTCCTTCCTCACGGTACAAAGTCTATTTCTCACTCTCTCTCCTTCTCCGTCTCTCCCGTTCGCCACTCTCTCTCTCCATCTCTCCTTCCTTTCGTACATACTATTCGTTTGCATTAGCAGCTCTTCTCTTGGCGAACACTGGGGGATCCTGAATCGAAGCAAATTGAGAGAAACCACATCTGCGCTCAGCTTTCTCGGCCCGAGTGGTCAGTTTTAGTGACGCCGTGCAGCATGTCTGCCTCTCTTCTCTCTCTCTCTCGTTCTCTCTCTCTCTCTCTCCTCTTCTCAACGGCCAACACGTCATCCGTCTATTTTCTGTCAACGAACTCTCCATTGAGAGGAGTATGCATTAATTGTGGGGAGTAGAAGGGTGACAGAAATCTAAAGAAATAAACTGAAAGCTGAAAGATTGATTGTCATCTTTTCCCTTAGGATTCAAGATTTTATGTGTAACTTAGGGAATGACTCAAAAGCCAACTTGAAAGCCTATCGACTTATGCGCCAAACTAGAGTTCTTTTGACGTCTTTCCCAGCCACTTCAATTTTGAATTCCTCGAAGAAGTTTTAGTCCTTATTCACACGCTAGTGGAAGTGACTTCTGGCAGTTTATGACCCTTACAAAATACAACATGATGAATACATTTGTGATATGTCATTTGTGTGTTATGCCCAAAGTTATATGTAGAAAATTTTCTAATAATTAACGAACAAATAAATAAAAACATTTATGTTGTATCGTCAGCATTAAAATTTATAGTTTTATCGAAAATGATTTTCACGATGAAAATGTTTTTAATCAACATTTTCGCAAGATCAAGCAGAAGCGTGAACTATTGGATTTAAAGTGAAACTATGGAAAGTCATGAAGCAAATATTTAGATCCATGTATCGACATTTAGGTCAATTATGTGACCATGGACAAGGATAAATGTTGATAAACAATCCGTTTTCATCCACGTATCGCCCTATCGAAGGTCACCTAGTTGACCGAAATAGAGGGTCTTAAAATTAATTTAAATGGCTTTAAAATTTTTCTTAGTCCCAAATACAATAACACCTCAAACGTTACCATGGTATTGAAAGGAGCATAAACTGTAGTTAATCGATTTTTAAATTATGAAATTGTCATCAGTATTATTTAACAATAGTGTTTTTTGTCTTCCCCTTCCTAGAGACTTAAATTTGATTTTCATTCCTATGAAATGAAAATAAATGATGCAAGCAAATAGTATGCTAAATTTAATGAAGTTCCAAGGATTATTCTAATTTATTCAGCCAACGTTTTATGGAGAGAAATCTATAGAATTGAGTTCCAATTCTCATGACGTATTGCGGTTAACGTGTTAGCAGAAAAGTTTGGCGACTAACATAAAATATATCTGCAAATATTTGGTGTTTATGTGTATTCTTCATAGTGAGGAGTGAAGTGGGAACAAAGTTATATCGTTAGCGTAGGGGCTATAAAGGAGCAATTGAATAATACAACTATGTATGACGGAAGATATTAAAACAGTTAGCCCGATTAGAAATACATAACATTACATTAATATTAATCGCTCTCCGAATTAGTATTCTGCCTGTCCCCTAAAATCAGAGGGGTTAGATACAACCCATTTCTTCATTGGAGCCTTCCATGTCTCAATATCTCTATCTATTGCCTTCTTTTCATACCAAGTATAAACCCATTGATATCGTACAACGATACTTCTTTCTTGTCTATCCACGGAAGTGACAGATCCGGGATCAAATATGATAGCTACAAATTTGCACGGTGCTCAACCACATTTATTTTACGTCTTATGTTTATAGTGCTAGGATTGGTACATACATAACAGCACCACTAAAATGACACCTGGGAGCCTTTTCATGTATATATATATGTGATTTTGTTGTCTCGAGAACAACCGAGACTGTGGCCGAGAAGTAACATATACGATATATATATATATTATTTGGGATAGGAATTGGGAAGAACAGGATAGGAAAACATATAAGACATAGTACACAAGGGAATAGTATATTTCACGGAAAAAATATGTCACGACCGGGAATCGAACACAAGTGATACGATAGCTCAGATTGGAGAGCATCTGACATGTAATCGGGAGGTCCCGGGTTCGATTCCCGGTCGTGGCATATTTTTTTCGTGAAATATACTATTTTCTTGTGTTCGTCTTATATGTTTTCCTATCCTGTTCTTCCCAATTCCTATCCCAAATAATATTTACAGCCTCTGCCGTATTTTCTCATTTCTATTATATATATATATGCCGTTACCGCAGAAATGGTAAACATTAATCGAATAAAGAAGGCAGAGAGAATCTACGGTGCCCAGACTCCTTTGTGTATCATTATCTATCAAGATTGGAGTGCGAATAATTTTTAACCACCTCGACACAAATACCTCTGTTAAACTATGAGAAATTCCTACCAGCTCTTGTATATTTCCATCTTCATATTAAATACCTTTTATCCTCTTATTTTATTTCATATTCCTCGCTTTCCCAATTATTTACTCTCCAATGCAGTCTCGACCACACTTCGCCTCAAGATATTACCTAAACAATTCCTGCCGTCTTCGAGTTTCAACAAAAAAATTGTCTCCCTTCGCCTACCATTACTATCACTTCTTCATTAGTTTTCTTCTCCGTTCACTTTACTGTATCCATCCTTCGCCAAACCCTTTCCTCGAAAACCTCCAATCTACGTTCATCATCCTTTCTCGTTGACTAGGTTTCAGGAACCACTTAATGCTACGTTAAAAATGTGGGTTTCACTAATATGTTCACCACGACCCTACAGGTCCAGGTTTTGGGTCCAGCTAATCAACTCTATCTCGACGCAAAAAGACTCCTTTGCTAATGAAATCTTCTGTTAATATCATTTACGCTAAGTCCGTTTTCCTCGTGGAAGCTAAACTACTAAATACTTTTTCTGCCTGTTCCAACTTATGCACCACTAGAATTATTTTCCTAAGATTTTCCAACTTTTGAGAATGTCATTATTTTAATTTTTTTACTATAATTCTTCATTCAAAACTGTACATTAGTCCCTTTTTAATCACCCGACAAGGCCTGCTGTTGAATTGAATGTTTCACAATAGCTTGTTCATTCGTCTATAGATGGCTGATTTGATAAGTTCATGCAAGGAAATCTCTGCATAAAAATATGAAAGTATAACAGCTTTTGAGCATTTGTCCTCGATATATTTGAGTTAGATAAACTAGTTGTTTGTGGGCCCCTCTGGCATCCCTTCATCCTATTCCCATTTTTGTACACCCATACTCCGGGTTCGAAAAACCTGAACTATTATTACCGATCGGAGATGGAAAAAACACCGTGTACCATTCAATTGCTCCGGGTTTGCACATAAAAAATTTTCACGTTAAATAAAACGCCGACTTCGCTTAGCTCCATCTCCGGTTTTGGCAGTTTAAATTCCCTCTTTATTTCACTCAATTGATCGAAGCCATTGGCGTGTGTCCGATTCAATTTCCCGTATGTGCAGGTTGACTTTATTTCCTTTTTCCTCGAATTAATTGCAGGCATGAGCCTGTCCGACGAGTGTAGTTAGTAATTTTAAAACTTTCAGTATTTTTTATTTTCATGCGAAAATCCCCACTTTTGATTTTACTATATTATATTTGCCTTCCCAATTTTCTAGAGTCTATTCCACAGAATTTACCTTTGACTTTTTCAGACTTGGAATTTGAGAGTTAACGCATTTGCATTACTCGGAAATTGGAGGTATCTTCATTTAAGCATTTTTTTCTTTATTCAAATTTGTTGAAATCAATGGTGGCGGCCGATACATTGTGGAATTCCATGGTATTTATGGAAAGAAAAGGAAGGCTAAGGAAGAATGGATGGAAAACTGCTGCGAAGAAATTAACGAAAACATGAAGAAGGGGAATAACGAGACAGCATACAA
>WURS02043025.1:0-11198 GCA_011762765.2 Rhinocypha anisoptera | reverse complement strand
GGAAAAGGGGGTGTGCGGGCGGGAGGAGAGAGAGAGAGAGACGGAGAGAGTTAAGAAGGGGATTGACGCCGGAACCGGGGACTGGAAATGGGAGGCTTGCGGGAGCGAAAAGGGAGAGACGGAGGGAACAGAAGGGACCAAGGACGAGAGCGTGGTAATTTGGGTAACGGCTTTATTCATAGCAAGACCGTCAGATTCCCTGCGTTCGCGACGAGGAGTGAGTGAAGCACAGAGACTTTTGCGGGAAAGGAGGAGTGGAACAAGAGGTCATGAGAATGCTATGACATATGCAAAACTAAAGTAAACGTATAGTTCAAAGAGAACGGAATGTCGCGACTTGGGAAATAAGCGTTTCGGTGGTCCTCTAAACGCGTTTAATTTAATAATCCGTACATTCGAGCTTTTTCCATAAATCTGCGGTCAATGAAGCTTTAACCGAAATTCTGTCTAAGAGGACAACCTTTCTAAATTAGTTTCACCTTGATAAACTGATTATGATGAAAGCTTAAATGCGATAAATGATTTTCAAGGCTGTTGAAAAGATAAATCAAGGTGAAAAAAATAAGGGAGTCATTCGTCCTATGACCGCCGATATATAACAAAATGAAAACCAGTTTTACTCATAAATTCAAAGTGAAGAATCAAGATGGTAATTGATAAAAATGAGTCTACTCTTATTATCGGAGAAAGATATTTATAATAATCGTAAAAATGAAAACATTTAAAATTTAGGTATATCACTATATAATTGAGGGAAATTAAATGGCAGGTACGTCCCTCATGAAGAATAATTGCACTTAATTCAATCACACTAATTTTTTAAAATATCAGATCCTTGTTTTATCAAGTATAATTTGCCTTCCATGCAAAAATTTCGCCTTCCCAGCACACATCAGTGTGTTTTTGTTTAATATGTGAATCTAGGTTGGTTATATATATATATATACAATAATATACGTATGATATAATTTGCTCTCTCTTGTTTACCTTATTTCTGAAAAAAATAGTCTAAATTACACATCACCGCCTTTTGCGTGGGTATCTTCCTAGATTTTTACGTCAAGGAAAAGAGCCTGATTTTCTTATATTTTTTCCATTATTTTAATTATCCTTGTAAACAATTAAGAATTTTCTTATCATCTTATGTCATACTTTACTTTAATGCCTTACATTTTTGGAGTTTAAAATGCGAATTTTATTTGGACAAGGGTCTAGGTGCAGACGTAATAATTATTTATTAACCTTCCTCCAATAAAACCACATCATTATTATCAGTCCTGCATTATAAACAGGTAAAATGCTTATATTATGGGGACATGGGCATAAAATACTACCGGCAGGATATATCAGCTGGGACACGGACATTGACATGCGATGTAACTCACCATAATGCAACGCATTAACGTTTCATAAAAAAATAAAAATCCTTAGCAAGTAAAAACAGATTAATCCACTGCTTTCAGCCTCGCCGTTGCTCTAAAGTGGCTTTAATTACAACCCTTAATCTCCACTGTTCTGATATTACTTCTTATTTGATTTGTTCGTTCAGAAATAAAACAATAGTAGTGAGTGCGTAATGAACACAAGAGTTACTTTTTATCGGAGGAGGTGGATATAATGAGGGCATGAATAGCTAGGAAAGGGAAACCATGATGGCGTTTAGGGTTTCCGAATTACGGGGATAAGAGGTATGAAATTATATCAGTTGAATTTGGATAGTGCATTTGTTTCTGAGTTCCGCTCAGCTGCGAAGTGAAGCAATGGCTGGGATTACGTCTCTTCAACGGAAGTCCGGAAATATTTTATACTCCCGAATGCAATTAATATTTGGGATTTCAGCCTCAAGGCGGTTAATATTTCGTCGTTAGTGATTCATGAAGAGTTTCACAGTGCACGTAGCTCCGGCTATACGTGATGATGGAGAAAAATATCGTTTCTTTGATGAATCCCCATCTGTATGGAACCAAAAACATTTTGTTAACAAAACCAATTATACACTTCATGAATGTTTTATGGTTATCTGAGAAAAACAGTTGCGGGAACTGGAAAAAGCAATTTATCTCTTCGTAGTACACATTGTGTTCCCGCAAGGTTCATTTAATTTTCACGGTTCACGTGCATTTCATAAGAAGATATTTCGTGCATGATCGCAATTTTGATTGTTGTTTTTTCACATAACCGCATTCGTATTTCATATAATAAATTAAAGTCCAATAACACAATGTTAATGTTTTTAATAGGTCCCCTAAAAGTTACATTTTTTCTAGCAACAAATATCATCCCATATAATATTCCATTGATAAAGTTATTCGAAAAATTAGAAATGACATCAATTTTAAACCACATTTTCCACTTCCACGAGTAACGTAGCAAACCAAATAACATGTCTCTCGACTTTTGAAATGGTAGGTAAGTATGAAAATTATTTCAAAAATTTGATAATGGTAGTAATTGAAACTTATCGATTTTATATCCTCAGATGTCTTAAAAATATGAATAGTGTGCAATAAAATAAATTCAATTGCCATGACATTCAAATTTTTGAAAATGAATTTCTTAGAAAAATAAAAGCATTAACTATTTTCGTCTTTGTGTTTCCACACTTGATAAATCGATTTTCTATGCATTATTTTAACTTAATATGCTTAATGTCAAACTTTAGTACTTACGTATCAAAATGAATCGAATGTACTGTAAATATTTATCACTTTAGATCAATCGACGTTATTACGCAATGCAGATATTAATCAAATCGTAAGTTGAATAATACTAATTGTGGGGGATTATAATTAAATAAAAGCGTTTAGAGTAGTCTTAAAGTTACTTTAAAGCTTAAAGTTATTTTGCTCCTCATTAGCTCTACGCTACCTGAAATTGAAAGAGATATTTTTAAAATATTATACTGTAATACTGCGCCAAATAAGGTAAATAAACAGACATTGCTCGGCACCAACTGTTTATCCGACCAGAAGCGTACATTTGCTAACGAAACATGCGAATTAGCATTATTATATTGTCTTATTTTAGTATTGATCAACATACATTTGATAATTTTGACGACCAACTACGTAGTATGAGTGGATAAAATCTAATTTCAAAGGCAAAATCATCTTCAGCCACAAAGCTCGCCCGCTCTCCTTTTTATCAGGGAATACATTTTTGGTGCAAGTTTGTATTTTTTTTATTTTGGCCACAGTCGAGTAAGATTATTTAGTTTCGGTTGTACAAATGAATAGACGTCGGACTTAGGGGAGGGGGACAGTGGGGGGAAAAGGGGGTAGGGGGGGATCTGGTTGGGCAGGGAAAGAGAGAGAGAGAGGACGACGGGACGCCGGTCCATTTCCCCACTCCCACCCCCTCGCCTTTTTGCGTTATTATTGGGACCAAATGTAAATCGGCGTTCATTTATGAACGTTTGAGGACCACAGCCGTCCGAAAACTCGCATTATCCGTTCCCCGGAGCGCATTCACGAGGCCTCGTTAGCGTCGGATTGTAGCGCACCGAATCGTGGCGAGGCAACCGCTGCCGTCGTACCCCCGGTTGACGCCAGAGCGTTGCGAAGACCTTTACCCCTCTCCAGCTCCCGCCTCCCAACCCTCGACGCCACCCCCCTCCCCCTCTCCCTCGCTCGCCAAAACCTCCTCCCCGTTCTCTTCACCAGCGCACACACACACACACACACTTGCGCCCCGAGGCAAACTCAGCATCCCACCTCGCTCTGGCCTCTCCCCTCTCTCTCTCTCTCATTCTAGATTCTCTCTCTCTCTCTCTCTCTGACCTCTCTCTTTCTCCCGCCCTCACTTTCCGCATCTCCACCGCCACCACCCACCCACCTACCCTCCGACGCGAAGCGGCCGAGGCAGGGACGGAGCGCGAGGGTTTAGGAGGGTAAGGGGAGGTGAAGGGACGGTCACACCCAACCCAGCCATCCCAATTCTCCCTCCTCTCGCGTACACTCGTGCGCACACACACACACACACTCGACACACGTAATAAACCGACACCCTCCCCCTCAACCCCCGCCTCATCCCTCGTATTCAACCGTATCTCTCTCTCCCCCCGCCCCCCCAGTTGTGCTCCACTCCTGGCCGATCTCCTCCCCCCAACTTCCCTACCTAAAACCCCTTGATGATCGGTCTTCTTCCCTCAGCTGATGCTACCGCCATTAAAACCACCTCCCACGCTAACTGCCTACTGTCGCTACTCCCTCGCTGGATTTCGCTTCGCCCATATCCCAAAGCCTTTCGGTCTCTCTCGATCCCCATGCCGTTCACCCATATACCCATCGGGAGCCCTACACACAACCACGGGCACCAACACCTGCCAATCCTTCCGCGACCTCTCTCTCCTTTTGCCCTCTTTTGACCCTTTCCCCTCTCTCCGTCGATGGCTGCTCGTCCTGTCCTCGTGAGGGCGTCGTTATTCGTCCATCCCGCAGAGCGAAAGGGGTCGAAGCTAGTAACTGGCAGCGCAAAGTACTCCTGGGTCACTCTCACCTAGTCTTCCATTGGGATCAGGTCTGGGGAAAACTCAAAGGTACTCGGGGAGATAGGAAAACTTAGAAGAAATTTATACGTTGTAGAGGCATTATTCTGCATTATCTGACTTTTAAGTGAGAGAGGATTAATTGAGACGCAACTGCATGAAAGGTCGCCAAAATTTGGTAGGGGCAAGGTTGGAAGATAATCCTGTGAAAGGGTCAATAAATGCCAAAGGAGGAAATTGACTGTTACTGGTCACATAAGGAATCTACAAAGACGACGGACTATGTTTCCAGAAACACAATATCATTTGAATTCACATTCCGGCATATTATAATGGATATTTTAACATGATTTTTATGGTGCATTTATATTTACCATGGAAAATCTTTCCGTTGCAAAATTTCTCGTCCCTTGTGGTTTTTGACTTGAGTAGGATTTTGTACGCGCGGCAGATATTCACATCATAGATAGCCATTTCTCACATTTCTTAATGAAATTCTACTTGAAAATACGATACTTCGTGCCCATGGATTGAAATTCCCTTTTTCCTGTCGTTTGTATCAAGATCACAACAAATGTAGCGTGCATATTTCACCAAACAATTTTTTTTAACGAAAGCCGTCAAAGAGCTTCCTTAGCTACCTTTTCACGGTGCAAAGTCAAAATTTCATCAATTATATTATTATGGACCTGTGTCCCAACATTTCCTGTCACGAGGTCATGTGGCGGTTCTCACTGTGTGATGTATACGTACGAAAATTTTATCCTTCCCCTCTCCTCCTAGCTCATGCTACGATCCCATCCCTTACACTATCTTTCCGCACCTACCCCGTCCCCCCTAGCCACACTCCAAAACCCACTTCATAACTTCCTGCGCTCCTCATCCATCCCAATTACCGCGCAACTACTCCCTCCCCCCCTCTCTCTCCCTCACTCACCTCGAGGCCACTCTCTCACTCCCCCGTTCCTGCCCTCTCTATCTCTCCCTCCCTCCCTCTCCATTCTAACCCACCCTCACCCAACTCTAATCCGGGATAGAGAACGATCTCGGGGTAGTTAAGAGGAGTGGAATTTAAATAGGCGGGATGCAGGAACCCCTCCAGGGTTCGAGCCTGGAGGGAATGCGTGATTTGATCTCGCTCCCTTTTTGTGCCCTGCCAGTACACCTTCACCTACTCGCCCGCTCGAATATTGCGTGCGGTGGATCGGATTCTATCTCCGGGAAACAAGTCGTTGAGCGGCATGGACGTTGGTGGCCGCAGTGATTTTTATAGAAAATTTTAATGGCCACTCGAGATCCACGACGCTACGTTTCTCTCTCTGTCACTATCTCTGGTGCAATGATATGTTTTGCTTTGCCGTTGTTGTTTTCCGATTCTATTTTTTTCTCCTTTCAGTCATTTCAACTACACTTAGAGTTAATATTTTCAAAATTTTTACAAATTTTTCACTCCAAAGTGTAACTTTAACTTTTTTTTAAGATTTTAAAGTAAAATAAATATGTAGGCAACTCTTGATTTTCCTTACTACGGTTACGATACAAATAAGCACACTGGCAGTTAGAAAAACGGCATTTAAATCATTATATAAATGCAAGTTTCAAAGGCTAAATTTGTATGTTAATGAACATTTGTAATATTGTTTCTTATTAATTCCGTGGCTTTAATTAGTCACAGAGTAATTAAATGGAGTGTAATGTCCGTATGAAAGGTCTCAATCAAGGTCTCATATTTTCTTCAAACTGTGTTTTTTTCTCGTATTACAATTTTATGTACGTGCCCTTGTTAACAAGACCAATTAAAATTGTAAATATTCATGATAATTTTATCATGAACAAATATTTTCAATCACCTTCTGATCCTAATACGACCAAGATCAAACATTTATCTATCCGCATTAGGATGTTTCCACCATAAATATTATTCGCGGATTCTGGACGTTGCTCCAGAAACCGCAATAGCAATCCATGCGCCCGGAATTACAAATCCTCAGCAAACTATCTCCGACACTCTCTCTCTCTCTCTATTTCCGGATAACCGATTTCCACATCCATCTCCATTCATTCACCATCTCTCCAAAGCTGAGCTCCTTCTAGCATTGAACTTCCACCGATGGAATAACGTTCTCCGTCCACCCATCTAATAAATAATTGCTGGAGTCAGAAATTATATAATTAAGAGTACCACACCAACAAATTTTAACAGCATCATATACATACATACATATACATGAATCATATTCATACATACATAAACATCAGTAGCATAAAACGAAACTATTATATTATTATCAATCTTTACAAGCACATTAGTCATTTTGTCTGTTTTAAGATTTTTCACTTTACACGTCATTTTTCACTTTTAATTTTTTTCATAATTTCCTAGTATCTACATTTTCCACATTACTCTACAAAATGTCAGCAATAAAACAAAAAAAGGTGTAATCATTTAATGTTTTCCTTTTTACGAATCCAGTCATATCAAGTTTACTAATCCCGTTCCTATATTCAAAATTGATCCCAAACTATGTTTTCTCGGTCCCCTTTCCTTATTTTCAGCTGCAAGCATAAAATCATTATTCAAAAGCCTTTCGCCCTATTATATTATTGAGGTCCGAAATGAATAGAAATATAAATTAGATTATAAAGTCCTTCTTATTTCTTTACTAATTTCTTACAATATTTTAAAATATATTATATGAAGTCCTTTTCACTGCTTTTTGAGAGTATACAACGGTTTTACCCTAATTTGTAAATACATCTAAAATAGTGAGGAAATAATTATATTAATACACAGGTAACATTCCTTCTCTTACAAGACATTTGCCCTCTGGTGAAGGTGATGCTGATGTTTCGATGGGAGAGTCGTCCATAATCCTCATGGTGCTGAAGCGTTTGAAAACCCTGAGGATAATGGACGACTCGCCCATCCAAACGTCGGTAGCAATGCAGAGTGTGACCCTGTGGAGAGCCCGATTAACCTTCACCAATCAATACACCGGGAAAGCATCCGTTCCTTCTACTGGTCTTATGTTAGCCAATTGATTACTTTTTACTTATGTCAGCATGTGATTGATTGCATCAATTATTAATACCTTTAACAGTCAAAGGTGGTTATTTTATTTATTAAGTATTTAGCATTTTTATCACTCTTCTTAACAATTCTATAATTATTCTTGATTAAATCTACATTAAATACCGATTGAAATGTCCAAAAGCCATGGCATAGTTTCACCCACCATTTAATTACCGTTGATTTCTAATTTCACGTCCACTTTTTTCTGAATCACTTCCAGGAAATTAATAAAAAATCTTTATGAAATTTGCTTATACTTTCGCTAATACGTTGTCCTTTTTAGATCCATTAATTTATCTATTTTTTAATTTGAGGAAAGTTTAAAGGAATAAGAATTCGTATCCTTCTTAATACGAGGCATAGACTGATGAACCCTTTCCCTATTCTCACTAGTTTGTCATATTGTCATAATGTTAAATTTCCGCCTTCCTTTCCAAGACAGATTTTAACTATATCTGCAATGTGAATTCCAATCACTGCATACATATTTTAACTCTATCCATCGTTATGGAGTATCTTCTGTGAAATTTTGCTCTCGCGTTAATTGTGTATCGTATTTACATTAATCAATATTCAATTTCAGTTTTAAATCCTTTGTATATAAACTTTTTCTACTAGAACATTAAACTAATGGTTAAAATGTTAAATTGAGGACAAAATTAATTTTAATGTAGTAAGAAACGCTCTTTTCATAACAAAACTTAAATTTCAGATGCAGGCGCAAATAAATACTCCAACATAACTATTTATCAATGTA
This sequence comes from Rhinocypha anisoptera, assembly GCA_011762765.2. Lineage (NCBI taxonomy): Eukaryota > Metazoa > Arthropoda > Insecta > Odonata > Chlorocyphidae > Rhinocypha > Rhinocypha anisoptera. The sequence goes on along the minus strand of WURS02043025.1, from coordinate 2,882 downwards.
GTCGATTTTCGAGTCCTTCATATTCCAATACATACACAATTATGACGTAAATTTAGGATCACCTTTAATTTTGAAGGGATACGTTACATTGCCCGCGAGAGTGCAAATCATAGTTTGTGTAACATCTAATGAGTGATTGGGATGTTTCCGTCCACGAAACACGTGTTTGCACGAAATACATATATCATTTTTCCTTCTAGATCACATGGAAAAATAAAAAATTAATCATATAATACGTGTAGTCAAATTACTGTCGTTACAATTCCTGAAAAAATAAAGTTATAATTTTCATTATCAAGATATCTTCAGGACTTAAAAAATCACCATAAAGAATATTCCCCGAATGCATTAGATTTTATCCAATAATTATTCTTTTTATTTGCTAAATTCTTACTGAAAGTTGCATAGGTCGGAAAAGATGCGTGAACCTATTTTCATTTCGATAAATGCTTCCTACTGTAGATAAATGGAGTACAAAATCAAGAGTAATAATGCTTTAGCTTACTAATATTTTATATTTTCAATCACCTAAGTCCATGTGGAACGACGAAGGTTGGCAAAATCAGGTTATTTAATACACTGACTGGTCCATGAAGCGAAGGATAGTATAGTAAATACAGTCATTATACAGATAAGGCAGGGGGTAATGAAATCACAGGGACGTTCATAATTGCGAGAGGACCCCGTCGACCACCCTGCTTCCAGGCTTTAACTCGCTTCACTGCCTCCGCAGCCTGCTAATTACACGGCCCGTCGGGTCTGCCGCGTCACCTTCCAGCGCGCCAAAAGCCGTATACTCACAGAAACCTGCCACCCAGGTCTCCACACCCCCACACCTATTTCATATGCGGCAATCAACCCCAAATTGCATCAATCCCCCCCCCCTCGGCATCCTCCTCTCCCTCTCGACCACCTCCGTCAGCAACGTGCGTTAACAGTCCTGACGACGAAACAATGCACAAGTGGTGACAATACCGTTGCCAGCGTGATTTCATATGCGAGTTCGGGTTAACTGAACACTCACTCGATTAACGTGGGCCTTTTGAGGAGCGTTGAGGGGGGGGGGGGAAGGGAGGGGGGGAGTGTTGGGAAAAGGATGAAGGAAAGGATGTATTTGTCAGGGTCAACGCAAAAATTAACTGTAATATCAAACCCCCACCTTCAAAAAGTAGGCGACCTAGGAGCAGCAGCACCTCTTCACCTTTGCTTCGGCAACACAGTCGCATCCGATGTCAAACGTGCATTTAGCGAAAGAGATCAATTCGCATTGCCTGAGACACCGTTTGCCTCAGAGGGGCGGAGCCAAGCCCCCCTCATCCCTACCCCCACCTCTACCCCCCGCCACATTTACCGATTCCCATTCCCACACCGACGTCGTTCACCCATCTTTCTTCTTTTTCCGCCTATCGATTTGAGGGGGAACGAACCTTTATGGCTGTATCACTGGCTGGCACTCAACGGAAGTAGGGGGTGGATTGTTAAGGAACGAAGGCATGCCGGGAAACGGGCAGTAATAAACAAATAATCGGAAGAAAAACAACTAGACGGCCATCGAGGTCTACGATACTTATCAACCTCTCTCCGATAATTTCGTCACTAGGCAAAGAGGAACGTCTTACGAGAAAATGCACTGTTTCACCAATCTCTCTCTCCCACCGAATTTAGTCCCATGGCTTAAAAAAAATGCTAAAATGGTAAACGGCAGCAATCGCAATTAAGATGTTTTCCCCCACGAAACAGGGAATCTCTCCCCCCCCATATAATCCCCTAGGCCTTTCCAAAAAAACAGCATCCGAGTCGTAAGAGGTCAGCTCAAGGTAATCCTTACCGATTCTGTGTAAAGGACCGGGAGCTTCTCTCTCTCCCCCATAACCCCCACGGTTCACGGAGGATCAAATCTTAAGACCCTGCGAGCGTGTAAGCAGAAAAGGAGTCGGCAATGGAAACAACTTCCTTAGCTCAAAGTTCCTCTTCCGAAATGTGATTCCAGGGCAATAGACGCCTATAATGCGAGGGAAGAATGGATGGCACGGCGAATGAGGGAAATTATTTCAGGTAGCAACTGAAAACACAAGCGCTCCTCTATTCCATCCTGAATCTGATCACGTTTATAAAAATAATAAAGCTTGAACATCTCAATGGTTTTCAGGTTTATTGAAACATTCTTGTTTTGAACGAAATGCCAAATTTTACTCCGAGATGGAATAGCACAATTTTAAAATAATCTTCAACCAATACTCAAGATGAATGAATGCCAACAAAAATGTTATGGTAGACTATAAAGAATATATGGTTCAATATAAAAAATTTTTGTATCCTTTTACTTTAAATGTGATTCTTCGATAAACGAGAAAATTATTTTTTTAAGTTAAACGAAATGTTTTTTAAAAAATACTGATTTTTTAAAAAAATTGAGTAATAATATCTGGTAAAAGATCTACAGTGAAAATAAAAATGTTTTGATATGTTGCAAAATTGATGTTTTTCCTAATAATTAGGCATCAAAAATTTCGTAATCAAAATTGATTAACAGAACCGGCCAAATGAAATTTACATAACAAGTATGAGTATTAACAAGAGCCATTGGAGATCCTTAGGATATAGGGTTTTTTCTATGCCTTAGGGTCATTGTGTTATTTCTACATCCTCATAACTTCCAGTAGATGATGAATTAATACATATTTCCGAATAGTATGGATAATAATTTAACCAGAAAAATCTTCAAAAGTTTATGAGGGAGAATAAGTAAAGAGACTCGAACAACAATATTTCGTTTGCATTAAAAAATTGTATCTAAGATTTAATATCATCATCAGTACTTCAATCCAAAGATTGGTTGACTGCAGCCCTCCATCCTTTCCTATCTAGTGCTAGCTCTCTTA
>WURS02043014.1:0-11198 GCA_011762765.2 Rhinocypha anisoptera | reverse complement strand
ACGGGCGTTCCGTTTACTCTCTATGAATTCTGAGTGACGTTTACCGAGTAGTTTCAATGTGCCTTCAAGTGATATTTACTTCTCTTCCTCAATTGTCCCAGTACCAGAGGCAGTTTTATTTTATCTACTGAGTACAACTTTTAAGTCAGAATTTCATCCTCGCCTTCGCAAATGCTCCGTCTGCTCCGAATCTGTTACGATCAATCCACTTCTGTCTCGCGCGACGAAATTGTAAGTCTTTCATGGTAATGGCAAAGTTCAATGTATCGACTAAAACCACATAAATCTCACCCCACCTTCATGATTACAAAAAGCGGACAACAGTGCATAAATTTATATATTCGTCTGCTCACCAAAAATCACACCGTAAATTCTGCTGTTGACTCATGCGCCCCTTTCAAACTCCCCATCACAAACATGACGAAGGGATGTCACTTTTCATTGCCGAGGTCAAAAAGCTTTTTCACTGCATTCTATAGACGTCTGCTCCTCTTGGGTAGCAGTTTTCAAGAGTTTATGATCATGCAACTCAGAACCTGTTGTGAAGTGTCATATAATTCTCATTAGTAATGTGCATATCTTCTGATTCAGTATTTAGTCAGTAGCCTCTAATAAGAACCATCACAGAGAATAAATAATGACGCGTAGATCCCAATCCTGGAATCACGGCTTATTTGATCTGGTGACTCATACCTAATCCTAAATGCCTTTACCAGTTCAAAATCATCCTCGTTCATTAAACTTATGCATCTAAAACAGAGAAAAACGGAAGCTACACTTCAGTTATGACCTTGAATAAAAGTATATTTCGCTGGACGATTTACTTCATGATCAAATAGGGTTCTGATATTTTTTGCTTTTGAATGAACTCGGTGTGCATGACTAATAACTAAGATGTTATTATCTTCTTAATATTAAATACAATTTGATTTGGAAAACTGAAAATATTACATCTAAGTACACGGAACTAAGGGACGTTAATGACATATTGACATTATGAGAAAAATCTCCAGCTCCCATTTAATGGTAAACAATTATTTTATTCGGATCAAGTAACCAGGCTGTAAGAAGGATACTAAACAACCTGTTGGTTTTCAGAGTATTTTAGAAGAGGTGTGATTCAAGTGGCATCAAAAGCCTTAATGGAAAGTGGGCGGTGTGCGGGGAAAGAGAGAGAGGGAGAAGGAGAGAGAGGGAGAGAGAGCGCGGGTGATAGAGAGAGGACAGGTAGAGCTGAGTTCAAATTGTCCTGATGAATGCTTCGATTTCCAATCAGTCCTCCAAATGGATGTGGACTCAGCGAAACGGAGAGGAATTTTAATCCGTCCCTCAAGTCTAAAGCAATTTTTAAATCTGAAATTAACTTAATTTGGATGTATAAATTTAGGTGTGCTAGGCATGATCCCAATTCTATAATCAGTTCCTTACATGGCTCGTTAAATGGGGTACATGGGTGGGTTACGGAGTTGGGAAATGTCAGTTATCATCTGGAGACTAGAATTTCTTAGAAATGAAAAAATTATGGATAAAGTTTTCATTTCGAAAAGTTGACCTAATGGTATTTTAACATATTTGACATTACTACACCATAGTACACCAATGAGAATTGTCTTTAAGTTAAGACTATTCGACTATAATAATACTCCCTTCGTATCCTTTCAAATAACAAGCTTATAGATTATTGACCAAATTTCTATCCATTTAGACACTCCCGATACTAACCACTTATTTTCTTTAGTATCTAATGCAAAAAATTTGTGACGTCAATAGTAAATTTTAAAAATTACTTGTAGTATTAAAAAAACATTGATTTATCTTTATGTAAAATGTGAATATTCATAAATTTCTGTACTTGTATCCAATCATGATGTCTAATATGCTATTTAAATATGTTTTTCATACTAGGCCGATTTTTCAGTACATTATACATTTCTGAAATTAATTTTTTTATTACCTAGATCGGATTTTTTCATGTCAAACAGGATTTTCCATCTAATTAAAATAAAGACAAAGTTCACATTTCCTAATTTTATATTTAATCGAATCTCATCATTAGTACTTCAGTCCGAAGATTGGTTGACCGCAACCCTCTATCCATTTTGACTGATGAACACCTCCAGGTAGTCCCCAACCCGGAGGATCCTGTTTGGGTACTATTTTACCTGGAGGAACAGAATCATGTTTTGTATGCGAATGCAAGTCAGAATTTTCTAGAGATATTATTGCGGTAATTTCCCAACACAGTATGTGCTGCGGCCGATTCATTGAGTCGCCCTCAGTTGTGGCAGTTGATGCCGGACCGGTCCTCCTGACCTGCGTTATCTGTACCTTCTGGTGAAACTGTAGCCTTCCAACAGTGATTGCATGTATCGAAGTTGCACGAGATGGATTTTTTAAAAATGTCGGTCCCGAGGCTCAAACCGGCAACTCTTAACTTAAGCTCATGCTCGTCACCCCTACGCTACCTCGCCGCCCCTACTCGTACAGAGTATCCCATTCATGCAATTAGGCAGGGTTACGAGTAAGTACCAAATGGACTTAAATACTTTCGCGTTGATGCAAAGGGAATAATCAAAAACAAGAAAGGGTGAAAAATGCAGACTATTAAATTACCGAGCTCACAGAAAAGAATATTTTATAAAATATTTCTTTTAATTACCGTATTTGCCGTTGTTACTCTGATTTTTCAAACATATATATTTCAAACATATTTCTCAAACGTACTTAACAACAATTTTCAGTTTTTGTCTTATTCAGGTAGTATTGTTGAAAGCCCCTAAGTGACTCCTAAGTGCACGAGTGCACAGTCTTCAAAATACTTTTTGCGAAATAACGAGCTATGATCGTGGTCCGAACGACAGGAATCACTTCAGCCCACTGAGTGGAACGAAGTGTTGTTCACAATATGTGAACTGATCTCAGCCTGGAGATATCTAGTGAAAAAAATGCCTACCATTATACGATCTCCAGGACATATGCATAGATGGAGTGCCATAATTTGGAAAAGATCGATACGGAAGGGTCACAAATATGCACAAAGGTCAAGCATTTCTAGGCCTCGATGAATACAGAGGCTGGTACATGAGGCTATCAAATAACGTAGAAGATACGTTAAAGCCGGTCGTAATCCGAACATATTAATTCCGATCATTAAATACCCTGTAAAATGACAGGTTATGATGTATGCTAAGAAAACGGAGCGATTTCAATCTGAGGAAGATTTTTTTGTAAGTAGCAAAATGGTCCCATGTAATATTACGTAACATGAATGAACTTCGACACAACGTGAAAAGATTGCATTAAATATTTTATCCAACTCTGTATACCTAATGTACATTTTTTTAGGATGAAGCATACATGAACTTATAAAGTAGATCTTGCTCCCGTTGGCAAAGGAAAAAAGACCTTTGGGTATCCAAGTACGATGGCTGAGAGCAGTCGCGAATGGAATAATGGAAATAAAACGGGGTTTATTGGAGCCGACCATTAGACGCCCCACAAAATAGCTGGGGGAAGGACAGAGAGGAAGGAAGGCAGACGGAAGGCTAGGGCGAAGGGAATCATGAATGAAGACAAGATGGGGGAAGAGTGAACGCGAAGAGGAGGAACCGAGAAACACGAAGTGCGGATACTGAAGAGGTTTGGAGCGGAGAAAGGAGAGGGAAGGTGTGATGGTGCTGGGGAAAGGGTGTGAGGGTAGAGCGGGGATGGGAGAAATTATAAAAGGCACTCCGCAAGCAAAAGGCGAGGCCAAGGGCGGGGAAGAATTTTAAGACTCGTTTAATGGGGCGTAGAAAAGGAGGAAGAGGCTGCCGGATATAAGGGGGACCGAGGCGGGGGACGACGAGGTTGGGAGAAGAGCGGGAGAATGTCGATGAGGTCAGCATGGAGAAAAGCGAGGGACGAAGAGGAACGAGGAGAAGAAAAGGCATGTAGGGGGGGGGGGGTGTCTAAGGGATAACGTATAAGAGGAGAACCGTTTTGCTAAAGGCCAAAAGGTAGTGGGTAAAAGAGCGACGAAATGAAGTAAAGCGCACTGGTGATGTGGGAATGAAGAGGCCCAAGAGAGAAGAGTTAAGGGAAGTATAAATGGTGGAGGCGAGGGAGTAAAGGAGAAATTCTGTTGTGGGATTCGAAGTTTTCGGCTGGTGGAAGAGGTTAGGAGACCTAGAGGTAGGGAGAAAACTGAACTGTTGTGCCCCATCTAAGGACTTTACGCCATTTTTTTTTAGAAAGAAAGGGGCTTTAATCGAAAGAGAAAACGGAGGAGGAAGACTCAAAGGCCCTCGCTGACTGCAGAGGAGAGTGAAAGATGACGATAAATAAAAGTGACTGAGAATGAAAGATGTTTGTTAGGGAAAGTCATGCAAAGCGACAATAAAGCTAACCACTTGAGAAGATAAATAAGGAGGAGAAAGGAAAAAATAAAGCAATTTGGCATCGAGGATAAATGCTTGCAAAACGGGGTTTTAAAAAGGAGTTCTGTGAAAATTATACGTAGTGACTGCGAAAAACCTCCATTGTATAATATATGGTTTTTCATGTTAACTAACTTTTTAAGAATAAGAAAAAGAATACGATCAACTTGCATTCAATAAACCTTTTGAAATTTTAAGCTTCAAGAATATATATAAATGACGAAATGCTTCTTTAGTTTTTCCTGAGACTGCGTTACTCCAATCCATTACTTTTCTTGATATTGAAGATATTCCCTGAGGATGACAGCCTATTAAATCAGATAAACCATTTTAAGTTGCGGTAGAACGTAAAATATTTTAGATTGCCAAGTAGATTAATAGACGAGAAGGACTTAAGAGATTCATTTTTCAGAGACACAGGCAACAAAAGTGCAAGACTAACTTTCCGGTGTACAATGCGTGAACATAAGCGGTTTTAAACATCGTAAAAAGGGTGGAATCGGATAGTACGACTTTTAAATTATAAGTTGAGTGAAAAAGGTATCCTTCGTGAAAAAAAACTTTAAACCAATAACGTTAGATCTGTTTGAAAATCCCATTTAAAGAAGCCCCATGCACAGCGATTTTCTTTACTATAGAATATTGGTGATTAAGAACATTATATCACTCTTCACTGCATTACAACTACTCCCAACAATTTTGATTGTGTTGTATTGTTTTAGATAAAAAAGCTCGTTTGTACCTCCACCACGCATGAATCTGAAAAAAATGTAGCCCAAATTACTGAATGAAGAATATTAGATATGAATAAAAATTACTGATTCAGGCTTGGTGTGGTGGAAGGAACACATATTGAAAAGAAAAGAAAAAAGTTGCACTTTTCCACAAAATTATATATATTTAAGCACATTTATTTCGGGTCACTGAGCCATCTTCTGGTACATGACCAGATACCAGAAGTACCTAAAGATGGCTCAGTGAGCCGAAACGCGAAGTGCTTAAATATATATAATTTTGTGGAAAAGTGCAACTTTTTTCTTTTCTTTTCAATATTAGATATACTTTGGTAAAATATTTATATTTTTAGAAATTCTTATTAAAAATTATTCTAAAATTTACGAGTCTAAGGAAGAAACAAGTACAATTTATCATTTAAAAATTAATAATCAGGGGCAGGGCAGCACAGCACAGCTGGATACTCTAGTGTAAAGGTAAGCATTTCCTGACCCAAGGTCTTCTTGAGGAATAGTGCAGGATGAGACTACTGTTTCAACATTCTCTTTCCATTCAATTCTAGTCACGAAGGGCCAAGTGCCAAGTTTTGTGCAATATGCCGATGTGTCGAAATGTTTTTCTGGAGCGGATTCTCTATTTTATTTACTGAAGACTGTATATAGTCACATAAAAACAATATTTCTATCCGGTTAGTGAAAAATATAAAACTACGTTCTGTAACTCTTTTGCTATAGAAAGCTAACTTATCCTGCTCAAAACCATTTAAGTTAATTTGGTTTTAAATACAAATTTCCATTAAAACGATTTGTATTAGTATATGACACGGTTTATTACGCCTAATGACCGTGTGAGGGGAGATCGAGAAAAAATTCTTCGGAATATACGATATTTTCGAACTAGAAACAAAAGTAAATTAACCTCGTTTTACTGTTCCCATCAGTTATAACAATCCTTAATTTTTGTGCATAGGAGAATAAGATGTCCACTTCTAATACTGTATACGTAAAGTTACACAGTAAGATAGAATTCACCAATAAGATCTTTAAATTCCAGTTAGTAACAAAAATATTTAATTATTAAACAATGCTTACTGAACAAATGACAAAATAATATTTCCGTAACTGCAGTAGCTCCGAAATAAACAAAATATTTCTTTTTGATTTAAGTCAAAATATTATCTTAAGTTATCAATTTGAAGATTGTTTCTAGCAGCTCTCCAAGCTAATCTGTCACCAGCCAACTGCCTCCTCTTAGTTTGAAGTTATTAACTCTAGTTTATTAAATTAACTGTTTCTCATACGGCATCCTTGCCTACGAATAACAGAATAATATTTTTTCAATTGAGTATTTTGAGATATAAGTAATATTAATCTCAAATTATAATTAAATTATCAAAGATACCATTACTCGTTACTGTTATATTAATTACTGTGAAAATATTTGTTTTAATTGTTAGAATTTATCCGTGACATATTTTACTGCCGGTAGGACTTAATTGTCGACCGTATGCTCAATGACATGAAAAATTCAGTCTCAACGCCTTCATTTGAGCACATCCTCCTTATGAATGACTGTGAGTTTTACTGGAGAACACAATGCTATTGAAGACGATCTCTCGGGATGAACCCCGGTAGCGAATATGTTATTCGCTTTTTCGATGTGAATCCCAAGAGATCTTCTTGAGTGGAATGCTGCCTTCAATGGAAAATATCAGATAAGATTTTAAGATTAGAAGCTTTTAAAACGAAGAAGAATATAGAAACCTAATACTCAGTATCAGGGAGATGTTAATTGATGCTAATAATTAGCAGGGAAACTAAAATTAACAGGAAATTTAATCTTAAATTAACTAGATGCATTTATAAGATGAGTAAATTCAATAAACAACATGATTTAAACATAATGACTATAACAGTATAATAGAAAGATAAATAAAAGTGATGAACCAGCAAGAAAGTCCAAGTCCGAAGGAAAAATACAGAGGAAAAATTATAAGTCAGAAAGGGTTAAGAGAGACAGAAAATAATGGAGTTCTGCATTCAACAAATATTCGGATTAGAGTACTGATATCTCGTATTGTTATTGTTCGCATATCGATGATGATGATGATAAGATATCTCGTATTTGTTCACATATCTAACGTACTAGATTAATTCTAAATGATATAGAGTATGTAATTTTTAAAAATGCAAGTTACTTTCTTTATTTAATAAGGTTACAATGCTATTATTAGAACCTATTCAGCAATTTAATTTCCTGTATTTGTGAACATCATCAGACGAAAACTCGATCGCAGAATAAAGAAACATTCAATGATATTTATCATCAATTCTATCTCGCAATTTTTCTATTAGTATTCTAGAGAAGTAGACGAATAATTCCGACACTAGGAAGACCAATTGTATAGTAAGGATTCCAGTAAATAGGAGCTCTGAATAAGATAATTTTTGCAGATACTTCCGTGGACTGAGTCGATAATTGAGCCAGAAGCAATAGGCGAAAAAGGACAGCTTTATGACCACATGTAGGGGTTATAACATTTAACCTGTCTTAAGATAAAGGAGGACCCGGTAGAAAAATAAAAAAAAAACAAATTCCTCGAAACGGGGGCCGACTTTATCGAATGTAAATTCATTCTCCTTTCATTAAGTATAATAAAATTTCTCCTCAAAGACCCTAAGCACTCTTCAGTGGGAAATTGGTGATAACTTAAAAAAATTATCTCATTGTCAATCTTTCGTACTTAAGTGAGTCGCAGGCACACGGGTGCTACAGTGCATAAACGGATGCAGCTTTTTTCCCATTAAGAAATTACTCAAGTTCATCACTCCAACTTCACACGGGCGGCTGTTAATCGAATGATGCTCTATAATAATATTACAGTAGAACAATTTTCACACGGATTCTAAGTACAAATAACGTCGTTACAACATTTACCACATCAAAGTGCCGTACTCGAGTACATTTCCAGGTCGGGAAGCCATTAGAGCTACTAACCACTTCGAAGGGTCGCGGAAGGCAGAAACTAAGAGGCAAAGAGTAGAGAATGAGTCGAGGAAGATGGGCGAAAACGGAAAGGCCTACGACGCAGAGGTTTAATATCGCAAGAAGAAACTTTCCCTGTCCCATTACGCAGAGAGAGAGAGAGAGAGAGAACATAAACCAAGGGAGGAGGGCTTCCATTCAGTCCCATATCCTGCCTGACCGTTCTGCACGTCTCCAAATTCCTGGAAAAGGTCCGCCTTTGGGTGGTGGTCGTCGGAGACAAGTGCAGAGACCGAACCGAACTCGCTTTAGTTCAGGACCTCGCGAGACCTAGACGCCGTTCGGCTCCCGCCTGGCCGCAAAAATAACATCCTTCTACTTCAACATATTACCCTGCGAGCTGCCCTAAGGGCGTGTGGCAGGGGGGTGAGCCACCACAAGACACGTACTGATTCATGCAAACGTTAAAAATCATTCTCACAGAGGGAAACTACTTGTATGCGAAACATTATTCGTATAATGCGGAACAATGTCAAATTACATATAACTGACATGCGTACAAAATAACTACAGAATATATATACACTTCTCCTAACTAATCCAAGGAACCTGATTATTTTCATCTCTAATTCTATGGGGGGAAAATTACATTTTAGAAATATCAGTGCTACAATTTATCTCCCTGATTTTACGCAATTAAGTTAATATACTGTAGTATGAAGGGGTTTGCAGTATCTCTCTAACATCTTCAAGGAAGTAACCTGCATGAAATTCACACAATAAATTTAACCTAACTGTATTTTAGCCAGCTATCGACTAGTGGCTCCCAACTTTGCTCCTCCGATAACGTCGTTCCAATGCTACGCTGACCATAAAAACCTTTAAAAAATCTAGCTGATCTACATTGCACTCGATCTAATTCCGCAACTAATCCTGCCTCATGAGGATCCCACAAACTCGAAGCATATTCAAGATGAGAACTAGCAAGTGTAAATTAACAGCGCTCTTTTGCCTTCTCATTACATTTCCCAAGTATTCTTTTTAAGAATCCTAACTTTTTATTGGCACTTGTGCAAATTTTCCGAATATGCTTTCCCCACGAAAGGTCTTTACTTATCTTAACACCTAAATATTTAATTGTGTCTGCGTTTGTCATAAAGGATAATTTAATGTAATAAGGGCATTTCGTTGAACCACTCTTTCTCCAAAATTTCATCGCTATGTATTTAAAAAAATATAGTTTCAAATACCATGACAACACACCACCAATCGCATTTAGGTCGTTCGGCAATGATTCCCTATCTTCCTGGCTGAAATCATTCCTGTTTACTACTGTGTCGTCAGCCAAGAGGCGAGTTTTACTGGTGATCACAGTAATAATGTGGTTTGATTAATTGAAGGGTAATATACCATATGGACGAACTCACCCAGTCGAAGACCCGAGAGTAAATTACGCGAGCGATACGCCGGAAAAGCTTCTAATCTTTCTAAAACTCATATAGTCTCGTTTTACGTCTAATTAGAACTTAGAAATTTGATGAAATTTGAAAGCAAATATGCGTAGCATAATTAAAACCTAGATTCAAGAAACATTTACGTTCAGGTTCAAACATAAAGAGAGAAGTGAGCCTAAGTTGAATAAGAAGAGTTTCTCTGAATAAAACTTGCCAGGAAGACGGCACAAGATAGTCACTATGCTAAATGTTTTACGATGGGAAATGAAATTCGTAATCCATGAATGCTGGTCTTAAGTTCTAATATTCAATAGTATCCTTGTACATACATTCTCATGATAGTTAGATGGATTATACCCAAGATAAAACCTAGCCAGGAAATATTAGATTGTTCTGCCGAAAATCCTGAATTAGTTCAGACGAGTCTTCTTCGGGGAAAAGTTTTCAATAGTACGCACAAACGGCTTCGGTGAAGGCTGTTCCGGTTTTCCACCGGGTAACATTCTGCTTAACTCCACTAACCCGGTGGAATACCCGGTCAACCTTCACCGACGCCATTCGCCGGGAAAGCATCCGTTCCTTCGTCACCCGGAAGCTGGCTAAAGCCCCAACAAACATAAGTTTTAGATTTGACTTCATCAGAATCAAGCCCCGTAATGAAAGGGTTGACTTAACAAGAACTAAAAAAAATTACTTAATTTTGGATTCGTATCCATCCTAAATTCATTTCCTTACCAAATAACAAAGAAGTAAGAAGAAAGAAAAATCCGTCCGCAGACCGTAATTCGTTTAACGCTATAAATAGTACACGATTTTGAAAATTACAATATAATTTATTATGCATGGCAAAAAGAAGTAACGCTGCCATTTCAACATTTATTTTTCTTTCACGACCATGGTTTCATAGCCTAGCTATATCATCAGGTCGTCACCAAAATAAAAATTCATGTGGAAATAGCATCGCTACTTCTTTACCATGTATAATGAATTTACACAAGTTCTGCTTGAGACTGTGTCGTAATTTATCATTCTTCAGGCAAGGAAAACGTTAAAAATTATATATTTCAACCTAATTTGAACAACGTTACAAAACTGTTGTAATGTCTAGCCTGTTGTTTTATTGTTGTGACGTTGTGTACTGGCCATTTGTTTCAATTGTTGTTTATGCGGAGTAGAATTTTGGATGGTTGATTGTTGGAAAATTTTTGTTTGGTGTTTGTGTACGGGGATGATTGTTGTGTGGAGGAATAGCGGGGACTGTTGAGTGCGAAGTGGGGAGTTTGTGAAGTGAGAAACGAGAAAATAAAAGACGTAAATTTGGAAGTGGGCGGCGTTTTTTTCGTTTTTCGTTTACTCCCGAGGAGGAGCGCGTTAAAAATAATCCTGGCGTTACACTCTGAAAGAATAGTGAATTCCTGCCGCCAATCACGATTACAAAATAAGGTTAATTCTGAATGTGATACGAGTTTGTAGATTTATGCAGCATGGGCCGACCGGGTTAGCCTGGTGGGTAGCGTGCTCAGCCGGCTATTAAGAGAGTCATCATTAGCCCGCCCAAAACGGACCGTACTAACCCCCACGGGGGCGTTCCGGCCGTGGTGTCTTG
>WURS02043013.1:0-26246 GCA_011762765.2 Rhinocypha anisoptera | reverse complement strand
AATTGGATGTGTATTTAAAGGAGTGCTCTTCTGTAAAATTCACCTGATGATGACAGCCCTGTCGAAACCAGGGTCGTGTTTTTTAAAATTAAATTTGTGTGGAATTACCAAGTGTTTCTCTTGCTCCAATGTGCTGAGTTAATTCCACAAAGTTACGCCTGAGACAATATCTTTCCTTAAGGTCCATCTCCTCACCTCCTCCCTTTTTACAAACGAATATTTTGTGAAAGAGGGAAATGGACTTAGTTGCCAGGATATTAGACAAAGAATCGCATTATTAAAACAGGCATTTCCGATAAGTAAGGATTTGATGAGAGGGATCTTAAAGAAAGACTTGAAGAAAAAATTAGTGAAAACTCTCATATGGAGCTTAATATTATGAATCCGAAACCTGGTCCAAGAAAAAGGATTGTGAGCATAGACTGGAGACTTTTTAGATGTGGGTTTGGTGAAAGATGGAGAAGGTGAGATGGACAGAGAGAAAAACTAATGAGGAAGTGCTAAGAGTGTTAGGGGAGGAGAGGTTATTCCTGCGTGAAAACTAAAAAAGGCAGGAAAGCTGGATGGAAGGGGTACTCAAGAGGCAATAGGTTGTTGAAGGATGAGATACAGGGTATAGTGTTGGGGAAGCGAGATGGGGTTAGGCAGAGAATAGGGATTTTGAACAGAATGATAGGTGGTGGGAAGTATGCAGATTTGAGGAGGGATTAAGTAAAGATGGAGCTGAAAAAATCTTAGCTGGAGATCCTTTACCGGTAGATACCCTTTCAATCAATATTTAGTTAACGCAATTCTTCTAACATTACTTACCGTATCGTGCGCTACGTACGTGAATCTGAATCAGTAAACGTTATTACAAATTCATTCTTATGGCATCCCAGTTAAGTATTTAGATTAGCGATCATATTCCTCGATAAATTGTTCACTTTCGCTGCACCATATTGGTTTTCAGTACAAGTCCCTCCTTGTGGCTGATACACTAACAAAAGTTTGGTCATTCGCAAATCCGACTGGTATGTCACCCATCCACTTTCTATCAAACTCTACGTCTACCAATGCCTCATTCGCCACCTCTTCCGAGTACACCGCCGTAATTCTGCACTTGGAGATTCTTTGCGCTTCACTCTTCCTTGCGCGGCCTGCGCCATTTTCGGTTTTTTTCATGAGTTGCACATCCTTCAAATTGTTTGCAAAACTTACATCAGTAACGGCCACTCAATTATATCGAACGATTTCTCAAAGTCTAAAAGGCATGCATAAACGGCCTGGTTATGTTCTATATTCCGTTCGAACAATTTCCTCACCGCCCCTATCGCGTCGCTAGGCCCTTTGCCTCTCCTAAAGAATGACTAATCTCCAGTAGTAGTATTTTTGTTAATAGGGTGCTTCGACGGCTATGGTCATTTCCCACCTCTTCAAATCATATAAAAAACCCAACTGGACAAACACAACAACCATGCCCTGGGCGGGACTCGAACCCGCCACACCCCAGGGTCACCTTCCCTGGGGGTGCGTCACCACATTTTCCCCCACAGTTCCAAAAAAAAATAGCCGGCGATCTCGCTACCCACCAGGCTAACCCGGCCGGCAACTTATCTCCACCCAGGTATTAACTTATCAGAGGTTTTCCTGCTAAATGGTTGTTACTTTCCATAATTAATTTTAACCATGATAAATTTGATATTTTCGTTGGAAAAAAGAATAATCGATCCTTAAAACTCATTTTTATCTCTGCCACTGTCAAGCAAAGGGAAACGGAAGAAGGTAGCACCGTAATAATAATTTACTCGCAGCAAGTTACATTCTAAATCTGTAATTTCCTATTTTGAATCATCCTATCCTCCTTTAGGAATAGCAAATTTAAATAAATCATTCGTAGGGTTGGGGTACGGGAATTGTTCTGCTTTGCCGACTATCAGTGAGTTAATCATTGTACTGCCAACAGTATGGTGTGTAAACTTAGTCCATATGGCGGACATTTAGTCAGATGATAGCTGGAAAAGTCTAAGAGAGTGATATAAAGGTACAATAATTCGCTGAGGAAAATGGAGGAATTCCACAATGAAATGGAGGTTATAGTTTCTACGTACTTCCTCTGAAAAAAATGATACACGACCGGTTTCGACGATAGATGATGACGAATATCGTGTCTTGGAAATACACAAACGCTACAACCTCTATTAGTTTCGATCTATGGGTACGTATAAATTACATGGGTACAGACTCAGAGAGTCAGTATTTCACAGGAAAAGTACATTTCTATACTCGAGGTGTACAAATACCAAAATCACGTACTTCCTGGAGAAAATAAACCGTTATTTAAAAAAAAATTCCAATAAATCGAAAAAACATTGACGTTTACTGAAGACTCCCCTCAATGATTTCAACACCATGTGATCGGAAGGTACCTGTCTCTCTCTATATTGAGACAACCACGTATCCTTTGTACCATGATTATTACTGGCACATGTATGCAGATTTTTCAATCGTTTCTCGATCACTCTTACGAAGATTCCGTTGATTTACACGTTTCTTCGGTTGCGAGAGTTGAGATTTGGCAGGGGAACGGGACTCATTTTCTCCCTGGCTTTTCCGTCTCAAACCTCCACTCCACGCACCACCCTCTTAAACTGATCACCGCACACAAAAAAATCACTTTCTATTTCAGAGCCGGTTTGGTCGAACTCGAGCCGTCCTAATGGGGGAGGCTGGAATGGATTCTGCCCTCTTTCTTGTAGAAATAATGTTTCAAAAACTTAAATCTTTGATAACACTTTTTTGAAGATTTCCGAATTTTTCCAACAAACTGAAGAGTCCAACTCTCACTTTTTACTATCACATCCGTAGCATTCTAAATCTGGTGAGGAACATGACCATAAAAACGCAAAATTAAAACAATAATGTGATAAATATAATGGTAGACACAATATGACAGTATCATCCACAAAAGTGCGATGTTATACATTTCCGAGGGGGAGGATGTTTCCCCTCCGGCCGGGTTAGCCAAACGTAATCGCCGCTAATCCAAAGGTCGCAGGTTCAAATCCCGCCCAGGGCATGGGTGTTGTGTTTGTCCAGATGGGTTTTTCTATGATACGAAGAGGTGCTAAATAACCATAGCCGTCGATGGACCCTGTAAACAAAAATACTACTACCATTCGGATGTTTCCCTCCGGCACCAGGTTATAGATGAGGAGGGATGGTATTAATTCCATCCCTATTTGAAATATCGCCCTGGGCCACGCGTGCCCCAAAGAACACAAAAATCTCAAACAAAAAGAAATCCTAGTTGAATTACCTCCCTCTGTTTCCCGCGCACTCGTGGTTTTGATCACTCAAATTCGCTCGCAGACCAGTCACCCTCTGGAAGCCATGCGCGCTCTGTTCGTCCGTGTTTTCGAATCCACAACGAGTTTCCCATTCTTGGAAACGAGGCCAGGTGTATTGAATAATAGCCTGTTGTGTGAATTCTGTCCATTTCAGAGGAAAAAAACTGAAAGGACACGATGGGGATAGGCTATGCCAAATATTTATATATCACAAAATAACGGTTAACGTTATAATTCCCAAATGTGAAATAACTATGATAACGAACTAACTTGTGGTTAAGGATGATTAGGTAAAATACTCATTCATTTTATGGAATTGTTTGTCTGGGTTTCAGTCATTAGTCAGTCATTCCTTTTACATCACAAATATAAGGATAAAATGAGAACTTATATGCAGACAGGGAAGATAAAATTCAAATTCAATGAGAACCCTTCACATATAAGTCTTTGGGAATTCAATAACATTTAACAAAATAAGGGTATAACAACTCCGAAAATTACGTACTGAGCGTAAACAAATTATTAAAATATTATTCTGTGGTTTCATATTTATCCTAATGAACAAGCCATTGTATGTTTTTGGCAGTTTTCTAACCAAATGGTGGACTGGTATTGAAATACGTGTACCAATTACATTGAACGATACTCTGAGAGAGAGAGAGAAAATTTGTTTAAAATGACCTGATGAAGATAATATTGCATCAAGCAATGTGCACTGATTTAAGTGACCCAATTAGATTGCAAGAAGCAAGAGGGATCTCAAAAGGAGCAGTGAAAAGCTGGAATGCATGAGGCATACCAGTCACTCATTGAAAATAATACATGGGCTATAGTGGATGGGCCAAGACATTTGCAATTTAGATCATGGATTTTCCCTATATGAGAATTATTTGTATCTTGTATCTACATACTATATTCATTGACATGACTTTCTTATTCTCCTTTATGAGGTATTGAAAAAACATTCTCTTTAGTTCACTTACCTAGTACAAGAACTGAATTGAATTAATTGAAAAGATTTCAAAATGGTTTAGCTTTGATTAAGAAAATTATGCATGATAAAACCAAAAACATTAATGTGAAACATTGGTCCCCTATGACTTAATAAAATGCTTAAGAAAATAATTTCATCAAATGAAACGCAGCCCATATAAATACAATCATACAACACAATCTAAATTATAAAATAAAAATTTTAATCAATGCTCTGAAAGTCATATATTGATTATAAAAATGAAAAATTAAAAAAGCAGGAGCGAACTTCTATGGTTGAAAGATTGACGGTGATTATTTCCTGAAATTATTCCTGAAAATTTCTGAAATTTTACTGTATTATATTCCTAAAACAATGCAGTGGTTGTAGACAATGAGAAGGAAATGACGTTACGTAATTAATTAAAATATTGGTAATGAGAAATAGAGTCTAAAAAAAGGCAAATCATGATATGGCTGGTGGTGAAAGAGGTGATTAAGGCATTAGACAACACAGATATATCACAGGGAGGACCAACTCAACAGCAATTGTGAGAGCTTTATTCTTTGCAAGGCCAAATTAGTAGCAATGGAAATAGAGGAGTGAAAGTAGCAGAATATCCTAGGAAAAAGTTTGGGAAACAAAAATTCCAAGTACTGCAAGCAACATGAACTTAGAAGTAAGGAAGATTTTCAATTAATTACTTTTTAAAAAATTTTAAACTTGAAGTGGAAAAACTATCAACACAAAATGAAAAACTTGAAACAGGTAAAGAGAAATGTAAAGAGGAGATAGGAAATAAATAAATAAATCAAGAGCTTAGTTGAAGACATCGGTTACAGAGTAAAATGTCTGGTGAATACTGGTGATGCTGATAATTTCTCAGGCCCAAATTTAGAATAGGAATAACTTTTTCCACTGTATAAGTAACAAATACTGTATTTACCAGATTATAAGATGATTCGAATATAAGACAACACCACATTTTTCTGAGGCTAAATTTGGAAAAAATCCTTTATTTTATTTTATTTATTTATTTTCAAACGCCCACAAACCGCACTAATAGGCCAATTACATTGGGCACTTTAACATTTTTAATAACAAGGACGAAACACACACAACCATGCCCTAGGTGGAGATTGAAAAAATCCACCTAGTCGGGATTCAAACCTGCGACCTCCGGGTTGGCAGACGGACATTACCCTGCCCCCACAGAGGCCGGAGGTATGGTAACTATGGTGTTACAAAAATGTTTAATTATCTTATTTACCCTACTAGAATAGAATTTTAATTTTCGACAACGCATAGGAACCTAATTTTTTTCAAGACCTGTGTTTTACAAAATCAAATTATGTAAAATTGAGATAATGGCTAATTTTAATAAATGTGCTAAAAACTTTGTTGCATCATAATAAAATACAATACTCTTGAAAATTTAACATCATCATGTTTCTGGTTCCAAGAAATATTTTTTATGTATGCTGAAATTCTTGCCATAACATTTTTTCGCACGGAACAGTGCCTGTCTGATGGGAAAGTTGTTAATTCTTCTATTTTGATAGGGAAGATTCGTTGTTTTCATAAAATTTCATAATTTAAAGTGCATATGTGGTTATGAGACCATATTTTGTAATTATAACACACAAAATTTCCATTTATTTGTTTGTAAATAGAGTGCATTATCTAGTGCCATATAGTGGTTGGTTCTTCGTTTTGTTTCCTTTAATTTTTGACTAACCTAAACAGTGTATCAAATTTCCCCGAAACAAAGTGCACTGGTGTGACAACACCACTCGAGGAAGTCACTCAGAACAGCTGACTAGGTTCCTAACCTCATAGTTATCGTTCATATGCTTCCTATATCAAGGCCAGTGCCTTCTTTGTTTTGTGGTACATGTGGCATAGTATTTGTTGTAAACAAGTAAATGACTGTTACCCATGATAGAACAACATGATGAAATGCATAAAAGTAAAATAATAAAGTAAACTAAGAATCCAGGCAGTAATTTGTTCCTATTGAATTACAAAGTAGTTTATGGAATTACATTAAATGTAAATAAAGACTGACATTAAAAAACATTCCTGTAGATTTTACTGAAGTTTCATTAAGTTTTGCTTCGTAAAAACGAATTAATACTTCTGCCAGAAACCAAAACAACCTTGAACAGCCAAAAACAACCTTTCTTGCCAACAATGAGAAAAGACACTAATTTTCTATAAGGGTTTACCTGTAATTAAGGAACATTTCCCATCTGGTTAACGATGCAAAACTTCAAGCCTGCATTCCTGCGATCTGTAAAACGGGAGTTCTACAAACCCTATCATTTGCAGTTTACATGCAAGTGGAAAATATCTGGAACTGCAAGAAATAAGGAGATGTGTTAAAAATGAATTTGTATATCTTATAATCTTACAGGTATGACTTTTGAAACTTAAAATTCTGAGCATGTGTTTAGCTTTGTGTGACATATTATTAATCACTAATTAGCAGTTATTAATGCAGGTTATAAACCACTTTAGGTTGTATCATTAGTGATATGGACAGAATATGTAATATTCCATTAGATTTTCTACTTCTACACTACTTGTTCTTGATGAAAATTTAACTGCTCAAGCCACATGAAAAAATATCTAAATATAAGTTATAATTGGCTAGTAGAAGAAATCTGCTAATAAACACAAATTAATTTTAGTTTAGATTAGTTTATTAGCTCAAGGAGCATGTTATTACACAAATATGTGTTATAAGACACACAGCAGATTATAATACATGCATGGTAGATTAGATATTAGGTAGGTATTAGATGCATGGTAAACAGCATATCTCTACAGCATGTTGTAAGTGAAAAACATCAGAAAAAATAAAGTCATGCAAGGATATATATAGTGAGGAAAAAATGTCTTATACACAGAAAAAAATCATAGACAACTCAGAAAATGTGAACAAGAAAAAATTGCAGTGACATATTATATGGGGTATCAACTTTTCTTATCTACAAATGGAGAAGTAATATAGTAAATTTTCTCCCCAAAACTTTCTTCATTTCTTTTTTTTTTTAATTCAGCTAGATTTGACATTTCTTGCATAAGGTTAGGAGTTTATTTTAAACGACTGGACTGATTGTCTTGGGCCATAGGCTTGCTGCCTTATTTCTTTCTGAAGATTATTCCTATATGGCAGCAATGCAAAGTGTGACCCGGTGGAGAACCTGAATAACCAATGCAGTACGCAGGGAAAGCACCCTTTTCTTCTTCTGGATCAGAGTTTTAGAGAGAGTGCAAGTTTGGTGATTATGGTAATGTGAATTCATTTCATATTCTATTAGATGCTGTTTGACATAGGTGACTAATAAGAAAATAAATATACATGGAAGTGATAAGAGGCCAAGCTCTTGAAATATTTTAATTTATTGATGGTGAATAGGGAGGATTGAAAACTGAGGTAGGGGTAGTAGTATTTTTGTTTATAAGGTGTGTCAATGGCTATGGTCATATAACACCTCTTCAAATCATATATTATACTTTAGGGATAGAAATCCTATTGAACAAACACAACACTCAATCATATATGGAACTCATGCCTTTTATATGGGTTAGTTGGCGAGCTCACTACCCCCAGGTTAACCCAATCGGCAGCATTGATAGCCTTTTTTTCCAAAATCTTTTGGGAAAGGGGGTGTGAGGCCCAAAAGATAATGTCATATGCAATGTGGCAGTAAACAATGGTATAACAAATATCAGTGGTAACTATCTTTAGAGTTCTCAAGAGAAAACACAATGAGCTTAGGTTTCTTGATAAATTATTATTATGTCTCCAATTTGAAAAGTGATTCTAAATATATATTCTTGGTACATACCAAGAAATTTAGTATCTGTGCCAAAATGTATTACTCAGTAGTCATCTCTTATTCAAGGGCTAACTTTGGGAGTGTTGACTGAAATGAGAAAGGTTTGAACTTTAATTTAATTACAAACTTTTCTGTACACCAGGAGGTTACCTGGATAGAAAATAGATATATATATATATATAGATATCTAAATCATGTCGATAAATTTGAAACCATTGATGATCTACCAATAGATATCTATTATATATTTAATCAATATCTCCCAAAATATATCTATTAGATATATATGGGAGGCACAGCATAGATATCTATGGGAACCACTTTAAAGATATCTATCAGATATATGACTATCCAAATGGTGGGCAAAAGTCTTTTGTTATATAATTGAGACTTCTTATGCAGCTATTACTGCTTCTAGGATCCTCTAAAAGCAAGTTAATGAACAGGGATGACAGTAGGCAGCACTGTCCAACTACCTTCATTAACATTGATTATCCTGATTCATTCACACTACTCTTACTTGAATGGTTGGTGACATGAACAGGTTTATGGCGAGGCTCATATCCATCCTATCCACTCAGATGGTTTGACAACACTTCTATTAACCTGGTCTACTAATCTTCTAAAAAATACCATCTCAAAAGTTGGCATGCAGACAAAATCATCTCAGTTGTGTCCTATATTCTGCTCTAATGTTGTCCTCATTATTACATCTGCATCAAGAATCTCTCTGTCCATTCCTGAATTCGAAATGATTTAAAACCATAAATTCACTCCAGAAAAGAATTTAATTCTCTCAGAAGAATTTCACTCATTCAGAAAAGTTTCTATAATCTTTTACGATGACTCCTAAAAGTACCTTCCCTATATGCAAGTTCACACATAATACGTTTTATTTCTTATTCAGCCTTACTCTTTCCATGATCTTCGTAGGCAATGAGTACTTGAATAATATTCAAAACCCTGGAAATTCTTCTTCTTTGGTGAATCTATCCTCAGACAGGTTTCATATTTACTGCTTTTGCCATATTTTCTGGTCCAGTGCTGCCTCCGTCAGCTGTTTATATTATGTCCTTCTTACCTATATACCCATTATCTAATCATGCCTTCTTCCTCTCCCTCTATCCTTTCATCTACCAGTAATTTCTTTGAATGTGCCCCATTTTTGTTGCCTTTCCTCTTTCTCATAATGCTTCTTTCGCTTATTCTCTCCAGAACTTCATTTTTTTACTTCGCTGTCCACAAAATCTTTTAATTCTACCCCACAGTCAATTTTATAATCATCTCTGATCTTCCCTCTCCAACTGATCGTTAATGTTTCAGCTCCATACATCTCTATAAAACGTTTGCTAAATGTTATTCATAATTCTACACTCATTTTCTAAGTTAGCATCAGCTATTTTACATTTCTGAAGGCTATTTTTCCATTAGAAATTGTACTTCTCATTTCCTTTACACAGCTTCTATTCCATGTGATCATATTTACTAGATATTCAAAGGATTAAACTTGCTCTTGGCCATTACAGTGATTTTTTATCACCTCAATACAGCACAATTTCACAGAAATTAATAATACATATTTATTTTCCATAGACCAGAGATTACTTATCGAATATGATTCATCATGTAACATTGAAAATAATTAATATATAAAAGTTTTACAAGAAACTATAGTAATTATGTACATGTTATGTATAACATTCCTTTGTTAGATCATGTAATGAATAACAACAGTTCATAAAAAATCATTGTTTATGTTTCTATTAAATACAATGAGAGAGTTTTAAATTTTTAGATGCTTAGATATTGCATATTCTTGGACCCATTGCTAGGGGGCTTTGACATAAGGATTTTTGGATATGACGCACATGAATTTGATTCTGATTTCTGGTGAAATAAGGATAAATATATCTAATTAGGCTGAACATAGGGAGATATCATCTCATATAAAACAGATATATATTGTAGGTGCAAGGAACAGTAATACATTTGAAAGTTAAAAAACAAAATTAGGTCATATGGGGACTATGAAATTCTCATAGCATGCATCTTTACAATATCTTTCTGATAAATAAATACCTTACATGGTCGTGAAAGAGCCCCAGAAAACAATTCCGTATGAAACAAAGAATAAAATAAAAAAATGTTTCTAACACTTTGGCTGAAACTGTATTGTGAATGATACGTATGATTCATTCACAATACATACATATATTTGTATAGTGTATGCTATGTATTGTATTTTGTATATATGTATTGTGTGTATATATATATATATACACAATACAATACATAGTATATATGCTACAACACAGAGCTCATGTTGGCACAGATGGATAAATGAATTGATCAACTACTACTCATCCATTGCACATGAAATCCCAAAAATGATGCAACTGCCGTAAATGAAAAAGGTAATTATTTTCCAGTCAAATTAGCAGCCAGCGATTAAAAAATAATGTGAGTATGTAGTTTTAATTTTAAGTAAGAGTCAATATTTTTGGCATCATCTGTAACACAATCAAACCATAATGGGCCCCTCATCCAAGAGACCCTTTGAACTTCACCCAGAGGCAATTAAATCGCTGTCATAAGCAGACGTATTTTTCGATCTAACTTGCAAACAAATATAGGTCAGCTTTTCTCTGTGACAAATATCTGAGAGTTGGTAGCGGTGTTCCGAAATTGAAAATTTTAATTGAAGTACTATTAGCCACTAATAAAATTTATCGCACGCTTCCCAAGATCAATAATATTCGAACAGCCTATTTATGTTTATACAAAGGTTAAAATAACAGATGCTTTGGCTGTAACATTTAAGAAGTTGTTAAGAAACAGTTTACTCTTTATACCTACATTTTTACATATTGGACCATCGTCTTGCAATCATAACTGATTGAACTCATAACAAAACATTGAAAATTGTTGTTACTGAATTTGGAAATTTAAATTTTTTCGCAGCCCACGAATCCAGAGAGATAAGAGTTAGAATAATATAACTTAATGCACAAACTTCTCTATCCCGCCTATGCAGCCGATCGCCTTGTGATGCTCATTTTAAATGTCTTCTCAAAACTTTGATAGTTTGATTATTTGTGTTTGTGTTTCAAAGCATATTATTGACTTAGTGTGGATTATTTTGACTGTTTGAGTATTTTAAAACTTTCTTTTGCTTGTGCTTCAAACTTTATCGACTTGTAAAATATCTGTCTTCTCAATACTTTGCTGAGATCTATAGAAAACTTGATCGTCAATTCGCAAGAGACAACGAATTTGAAATTCAAATGGATTGCGTGATCTGCAGTCATAAGAAGAACATTGGTTATCTTGAAACCTGTAACGTAAGTCTTCTTTTTATCATTACGAAACAATGGGATTAAAGCCCATTTTCTGGGTGTTAATAATCGCATCTGTCTCTGGGCAGTATAAATGGTATCAACTTCTACCTCTGAAAAACCGTATGCAAGCCGTATCAACTTTTCAACTCCGCATTTAGTTTAAATCTAAATGTTTTTTTTTACATTGACCTTTATCACCAAAATAATAAATTCTCATGAGAGCGAATTTAATCAACGTAGTAGATCGTTACATTGTAGTCAATAAGTATTCATTGCACGGAATTTAAAAATCTTTATTTCTAAAATTCTTCTAAAAAAACGATTATCTAGTTAATATGGGAAAGGAAAATAAATGCCAATTATATGGATGGCCATGATATCGCTGATTTGTTATAGATTGAAGATGGTTTCAGTATATCAGGAATACCTCAGAATTCCTAGGCTCGATTGTCAAAAAGTTCATGATACCTATTATTTTAATCAACAACTTATGGTATATCAGTTACAGCCATCTATTGTGTTAGGTCGATATTCCACTCGTTTTTCAAATGAATAAAAAGATGCGTTATGCATTTGTAAATATAATAAAGTATTTACTTTCGTTTAACGTGAAAATACTTGTTGCCGTTACCTAAGATTAAAACCTCGACAAATGTAGGACCTTGCAGGTTTGTTTTAACAAGTAGTTGTGGTGAATATTTTGGTCAAATGTGTTTCTCTATTTCAAGCCAGAATATTTGCAACCTCACCTCTCGTAATTTTAATGTTAGTAGCTTCAGGTCTGGAAACTTTTGGCGCCTCCAATGCCTTTTTTCTCTCCATCTTTACAGGTGTCGTCCCTTGAAAATTATCATTTGGTCGGATGCGTAAAATCCGGCAGTAGCCAAATGTTAGTTGTGGTATCTATAGCGCTTTGGCAAAATTTAAGCCCTGTTTATTTTCAAATTTTAAAAAAATCGAAAAAAAGATGCCTATTTCAAACATTTCAGGATCTTGCGTTTGAAACTTGGCGTGGATACACTGCGACTTTCAGTTACAGTGGAAATCATTTAACACGAAGTATCGGTTAACACGAAATAGGGAAACCTATAATTTTTTCAGTGTAATTTATTTATATTACACGAACAGTAGACATGAAACGACGGTTATCACGAAAAGATCTTTAGACCTTCAGAAAATGAATCCCCTGAAAATGTGTATTTCGGTTAACCGGAAAGGAGATTTTTGGCAGATTTCCTGATTCTCTACCATGTAATTTCTCAACTCGTATTTACAATAAAAACACATACCTACTTTATTCTTCCAAACAAGAGTTTTGTTCCACTATCTAGATTCTTAGATCTCTACTTAGATCAAGCCACTTGGTTTTCTTTCTAGGAATTCATTTTCGTCCAACCTTTCGAGGAGTTAAATAACGGGACAGATTTCTTCCATCAGTATATTATTCCAATGGTTTAGTTATTTATTTTCCAAGAATATGGATACAGTTGGAGCAATGTGTCTGTGCAGTAACATAAACACAATCTGTTATTCGCTTTAGCCCTTCAGTATTCACTCAATTTATCATTTCTTTGACATGGCTGCTGAAGAACCAAGCTAATTCAATTGAATTTACAATCTTTAAGCGCCAAGCAGTTGACATGTTGAAATCAACGCGCGCGAAAGGTTACCACTGTCACAGGACACACGGGAACACCCTTCGCCTCCTCCGTTTCATAAGATATTATTTGGTGAGGGTCTTGTGCATCAGAGCCAAAACTTTGTCATAAACAAGGCTCTTCACGTCAATGGCCCACAGGTAGTCCAGATGGTTGAAGGCTTCCAAGGAGACTCGCAACTTGGCTTGGACATTGGGGAGATTTTCTTTAAGCTTCTCCACATCCTGTATGCGAAACAAGGGGGATATTGATTAGGTCTTCAGCTGAATATGAAGGAATGATCCTTGAATGTTTTTCACGAGTTAATCATACCACCTCTAAGGACGCATAAACTCTATAACACCGCTCAAATGCAGAATCCTATTTCAAACGAAGGCGTAACCAATATATAAATTCAGGCCTCACCGTTTCAACCAATCAAGTTTCATAAACTTACGGTAGTGTCGTACTTAATCGGAAATAGTTCTGAATGTATTGAGGGGTTTTTGATGAGATGAGGTGAATAATATTTTTTGGCCTTTTTCTTTAAGCGAATCAGGGAGTCTTTTTCGTGAAAAGGAGTATTGGTTTAAAAACTTAAGAATCATTTTTCCATTAATAGGTCAATACAGTATTGATCATCTGAGTTTTATGTAAGCGCCCCATGAAATGAAATTTTTGAGTCGTCTTAAAATTACTGCATTCTTTTTTAATTACTAGTTCATGTTGCCAATTTTGACGAAGTCGTTACTAAAACCTTCAGCATGAGTTAAAAAATAGTCACTGTAAGTAATGAAGTTATGATGTTTGACACTATTTATTTGGTTTGTTTTTCACTTGTTTGCATTTAAAATAATCTAGATTGGACCTCTTTTTAAATTCACATGCTTGAACCCTTAGACGTTTGAAATATATATTATTTTTTGATTCGTGCGAAAACACAATTAGCCCGGAGGATCCCCACGAGAAGTTATTTAATAGAGTCATCCTGGTCTTAAAAATGAATCCCACCGGATGAACGAGGTTTCGTGAAGAGATTTTTTTTCAGCACGTTTTATGACTTGTGTCATCGTGACGATTTCTTTACGTAAAGATACTTGTACTTACGTCTGGGTGGGCGAACCAGTCGTTGTCCGAGTAGAAGAGGTAGACGGGCGCGGTGA
This sequence comes from Rhinocypha anisoptera, assembly GCA_011762765.2. Taxonomy (NCBI): domain Eukaryota; kingdom Metazoa; phylum Arthropoda; class Insecta; order Odonata; family Chlorocyphidae; genus Rhinocypha; species Rhinocypha anisoptera. Next base: position 11,958 of record WURS02043013.1, on the reverse strand, counting down.
CAAGACTCAGATCGTAGTTTGGTGGATGAATGCCTCCATAGTGCTCCATGTTTCCAATCAGTCCGAAATCATACTGGCGGAACTTGCCTGTGCAAATGGGAATCAATCGGGAAAGTTTCAGCATTGCAAAGGAGTCTGCTTAGTGAATACACATGTATGGGTGAATTTCCTTCCGTCTCCTTGGAGGGGTGACTGCAATGCTTGGTCGCGACGGTAAATCAATAAGGAGAAATTCTGCCATAAAAGCTCAAACGTTGAACGGTTATTCCAAAATGCACCAAGGTTTTTGTTATGTAAACCTGCTTCTAACGGTGAAGAAAACGTGGAAATATTAAAAATTTTCAATTCAGAGCTAATCAGTTACAACTACCTAAATTCTCACACAAAAACATTTTGAATATTAAAGAAACAAAATATATTTCTCAGTTTTATCTGAGGACATTTCAACAAGCACACGATATCATATCACATATGGTTTCCGTTGATTTATTATGTATTAGCATTGTTTCAAGCGCTCGTATGTGACTGAGCCTGATGTTTGGTGACATCTGTTGGCACGGATCCGACGGCATTTTAAATTTATTTGATTAAAACTAGATGCGGAAGTATAATTTCTACTGCCATGTGTCCCACCCATTTAATCCCTGTTTTGAAAATTTCGCTTATTTTTCAACCATTTGTGACTTTTAAGAGCTGTATTTCCTTCACTTTATTTTACCCTCAAGTCCTATATGACGTGACTTCTTTAATTTATATTGCTTCAGAAAGTGAATACATGACACCGAATTTAGTGTGAAATCTTCATTGAGACCTCCGAAAAAATGGCGACTAGATTCTTAACGATTGACATATATGGATGAATTTGCAAAAGGATACCGAGTGAGGGAAACAGTATCATTTTGGACTGGAGAGGGTCCGAAGATGGTTCACACCCTTTCCGTCCACTTTTTGTGTGAGTATATGGTCGTTTTGTTAGCCTCGCAGACACGTTGTATCGTCACAAGGGAAGCATATGGTGTATACCAGTCCATGATTGGAATTCTTTTTTCAGTCCACAAAACTCACCTGACTTGATTTCCTGTCCGTAGTGTATCACGACTTTGGTTGCAGTTCCAGCTGGCGTGTGGCTGAGCATGACGGGGATTGCTGTCTGAAATTGATGAAATGGATTATAATCCATTGGAGGTTGGCATCTACTGCCATAGCAATTTTTTTTAAAATCTGCTTAAATTAGTAATAGCCTCACGAATATATTCGATTTTAAGAAGGAAGAATTAACGAAGAAAACATTAATCATAGAAAACTTCGGAATTTTTCAAAAGTATTTTACCCACCAAAATTTTTGACGTTCTTACGAATCTTTTGCTGTCCTCAAGCAGTCCTAAGCTTAGCTAAATATGGAGACAAGTTATCTAGAGAGAAGAGAAGGTATTTCGCACATTCGCACCCAATAATTTAACTTAAGAATGTGTACCGTCGTACAATATCACCAAAAGATTATCTTCAGACCGATGCAAGGTGTAAAGGAATCAACGCTGCTATTTCCACATGGAAATAGCAGCGTCATTTCCTTTACACCTTGTATGAAGGATTTCCACAAAGTTATGCCTGAGACAGTGTCGTTCAGACCGATGGATTAGCCTCTAATAGAGGAAGATACATTTGGGTGAAGAACACTTGGATATATTTTGGCATAATGCTTCTAATGGTGGAGAAAAGCGTTAGGCACCTCATTAAGCTCCTGGCTGTCGTACCCACACATGAGGAACATGACATTGCTGCAGATGGCCTGCGTCTTCACGTGATCCTTGCAGAGATCCGCACCGATGAAGTCCATGAAAGCGTTGTTGGGCATGAATTCGTTCATCCCGAACATCTTGGCGAGCCACTGTGTCAAAAAAAAGAGGACTTGCTGTAAAAATTCGTCTGGGAATTTAGATTGCATCGTGTAAATTAATGGCACTTCTCCTCTAGTGTAACTAGTGGATACGTTTCATATATGTGTCGGTAAAAAATATTTCAATTCCACCTGATCACGTCTAAAACTACGCAGTTTGTATCGTATAAGGTCAGTATTATTTGTCATTCCACATTATGATCGAAACGTTTTCTCCGCCTTTTATAGGGAGACGCCCCGAAGTTCCTTGGCATACTGGTGGTCACATTTGCAAGGGAAATTATTGCCTTCTGAAAATATATGTATATTTGCATGTGTGTGTATATATATATTTAATACACTTTATATATATTAATCGACAGAACAAATGATAATCATAGAAACAAAATAGACTCAAAATTGCTAATTTTTTGTGACACTACCACCATCATCAATGTTTAGAATAGATATCAGGGAATTGGAATAATTCCTATTCCAAACTTTGACTGTGGTTGTGACGCCACCGAAGATTCAGCAATTGTGTCAGTGTCGTTTTTTGTGTTTCTGTTTATTTTTTGTTTATAGCGTGTTAATTGGAAATATTAGAGGCTTTAGTGAATTGTTTATATTCACTCAAACATATATAAATATCTAGTAAATAGTTTTTTCCTCACTCACCCCCTGCCACACACCCTTGCGGCGACTCGCAAGGTATATGGTAGACGCAGTGATAATCATTGAGTGCATACCTCCACCTCATCGAGGAAAGGTGTCATCAGTCGAATAGGGCTCTTGACCTTATCCATAAAAGCTATGGGCGCAAGGGCAAACATGCCGTGGAACCTCGAGTTGTACTCTGGACGAAGGGAGTTCATCACGAAGAACATGGTGGTGCCCATGGAGTGACCGATGTAGAAGACCTTCTGCTGTCCGGTTTGCTTCACAACGTAGTCCAATTCTGCAGGGATGTCATAGTAGGCCATCTCGTGCCAGCTGAGAAACAGTGCATATATCCTTAATGAATTGACGCAAGTCAATGAAGCGCAATTTTTGGGTTATCTAAATGTAAAACAAAAGGAATAATGAAGTGACGTGAAAGAAACGAGCTCTTGTCTCGGTTTGTTGAGCGAACTATAATTTATCATATCACAAAAAAACTTTTACGTATTCTTAAGAGAAAAAAATTACACCTCATTCGGGATTTGAAACACGGCTCTATCGACGTTCGACCGGCATTCGAGACATCAGCGGTTCAAATCCCTCCAACGGGTAAATGTTTTCTCTTAGGAAACGGTTAGATTCTAACACCCTTACCACAATGTGTGTTCATTCTATTATCCGTTACTGTCCCTTTCCTTATTTTCTATTATTTTTTAAATCTTTTCTCCATTTGAAGGTTCGTTTTCCTCTGGATAATATTTTCCCTTTATAAATTGAAGCTCCGAGTCATTAATGCATTGACAAGATTTGAAATGTTTCCATAATGACAAGAAGATTACTTTTAAAGAGCGAACTATATATTTTTTTCTTATTTGTACTCTTCCCACAATTCTGGGATCGCATGGGTTAATTGACGTTGGTATCTATTTTTACGGCAGCATCACCTTTCCGACACTATTTAATTCAGGTATTTAGTTTAAAATAGATAAAAGATCCATGCTCTGTTCAGGATTCGAACGGGCCACCTTTGGGTTGTCGGCCTAACTACTAGCCTAAACTGGCCGGATAAGACGCTTACGTTGTGATTTTTGAACATTTTCGTCTAGGCAATAGGGATATTTCACTTTTGGAATAATATTGTTGGTTCAGTTCTGTAATATTTTCGATGTAAGATGTTGAAAAACATTAGTCATAGTCTCTTCGATATGCTGACTACACGATACGACATAGCCCATGTGGGTGTACCTTTTTTAATGAACTCGATAACTATCGTCGTGTCTGTTTATCGTTGTTACCTCAATGTTTTACATCAATTTTGATTTGATAGAGTTACGAAGCTTGCTTGTGGAACAGATTGGAAAATCTGAGCTTGAAGTTTATGAGACCAATGGATTTCCAGTAATAGTTTTGCAAGCATCTCTGCTCTTAAAAAAAAAACATTTATTGCAGCAATGTCAGATAATCTGGTAATCGCGACACTCATTTCATCAGATCATTAATAAATAGTGATGCGCGTCTTAATGAGAAAAAGTAAAATAGGCAATTTTCAGAAAACCCAGGATGATATTGTGAATCATATTTCATCTACGATAGATGCCCAACTTCACTCCTTTCAAAATAAAAAATTCGTTTTTTTGTCGCAAGGCTAGTTTTGGCGTGAAATTTATGGAACTAGATAGTCGTGCAGTGAATAAAGTTATGGTGGTATAAGCACAAATTGTTTATTATAAAAAATAAACATTCTATTAATTCATTTATCCATGATTTGTCTAACAGTTTTTTCCAAGTCTCATTGCCGATATTTGATGGCCTTGGAGTAAAAATCAAAGATAACTATTAAGGGAAAAAGCAAACGAAGAGACAATTAGTTACCAGTGTAACCCAAGGATACTGTTTTGAAAGCCGCTCAACCAAATGAGCTAATTTTAGTAAATGGAAGCCGATCGATAGGGCATGTTGAAAGATATGTGAAATTCACATGTCACATTTGTAAATATGTTCAGCGTTAACTACCAAGGCACCTCGAATTTGCACTCCTAACGATTGAAATTGATTTTGATTATAAAATATTCTAATATTTCATTCATTTTACATAAAGAATTCTACTACTTCATTCAAACTAATTATTACACGCTTTAATGGAATTCTTCACGTTAAAAGTTGAATTAAATATTGGTCGCCTCCTTATTATTTAAATACATTTTTCAGTTTATTTTGTTAAGCTGACTAATTCGTTGCTCGAATAACGTGATGGTGAGGCTTCCTGAGCGTTTTTTAAAGGAGAAGGATGGACAAAGTGTTTTATTTTTTTAAACTAGAAAATTTAAAAATTACCCCGTGAAAAGTTGCTAATTTGAAGATGACGCCTGTCACAATAGGAACCGTGGATTCATCTAGCTAAGAAAGTGTTTTTCTGCTTATATACCCGAACTCATAGAAGGTTCCTCATATACGATAATGGGTCAATGCATTATAAGTCTTAGCAAGAATATCATAAGGAAGTCATCCTATAAAACTCGAGGAGATGTAGATTTGAGTTATCATTCCTCATATTTTATGAGGCTTTTAGATTTATACCTGAAATCCCAGAACTTGGCATCATCCGGGTCAATTGAAACGTGATTCCTTGAGTATCTGTTGCCGCGACCATTTCCCATCCACACGTCGTATCCAGCGTCGGCTAGGATGTATGCTGAAAAAGAATGTCAAAGGCGTTCAATCAAACTTCCGCACGTACACAAATAGGGAATTTAAGAAGAAGATTCTTATCGAGTCTTACCTCTACACTTACCAAAATAATACTTGGTAATATGAATTGCAACTTTTATCTCTATAGTCGTAGTTGATCAAAAGGTTAAGCCATCATCTTTCATTACCTTAACAACATAGAAGATCCATGACATGTATGAAGAGTTTGGATTTATGACTATGCAATGGCAAAAACCCGATTTAAAATATGCTCATTACTTGAACCTATCAGGCGAATATAAAATAGTTATTTATGTAATGGTCAAAGATAGATTTGAATTAGGGAAATTCAGTAGATAATCTCAAGGACAATCTCCGTAATAGTGGTCCTGAGGAAAACAATGAAACTGGAGAAGAATTTTAAACTTTTCAACCGTTTAAATATTAATACCATACCGAGTTATCCCGACTGTTTTAGTATCTACTTACTGAAAATTCTGAATATTTATTTTCCAAAGAAATGAAAACAATTTATTTTTTTACCGATTTGGAAATGTTACGGCTAGTTCCACGTACTATGATATCATCGGGTTTTTGATGATCCTTTAGTGCGGAGAAACTCGTCGTAACAATAGTAAATTTGTGGAAAGGTACAATAGCACCTGTTTAAATGAAAATGAACCTGTGAAAAATGAAAATGCCCAACAGATTTTGGAGCACTCAGTTGTAATCGAAGGACGACTTCAACTGTTGGAGTTTTTGTTGTCGGTTTATCTTTGGTTGAGCTCACCCAGTCCTTGCTCGGGGCCCATGATGACCCAGTCGGAAGAGCTTGCGATAAGGCCATGTTGGACGAAGGCCACAGGCTTCCCAGTCGAGGAGTTGTCCCCTTTCTTGATGCCGTGAGGGATTCGGTGCATACTGAGCAGATATCCATCTTCGGTCTCCACAATGTGGGTCTCCACTGGGTAGCCACGCCTCTTGATTAGATCAGGCTGGCAAGGGAAGAAAGTCGAGTGAGCCTCGGATAATGATGAACTTGATATTAATCCAAAGGTGAATCATCTTTTAATGGGATTTATTAACAGTTGATGTATCGGCGTTATGTAGAAAGCTCTTGGATGGGTATTGACGAAGTATGAAGGGGAAACTGATTTCTGGGACTGGGTGGTACATGGATCGAATTACTTAAGAGCCCGAATTTATCGGAAATTCCGCGTTCACATTCACACAAGGATCTCAATCGTTCCAGCTATGGATTAGTTACTGTTTTTACTCGATACTTTCAGTGAAACAATTATTACCCTCATTTCACTGATGTATGCAGATTATAAAGGGCTGGTTTAATGACAAAGATGCAAGATACTTTAGTTTTGCAAATTCCTCCTTCACCCTAGTTCACTCTATTATAGTATGTGATTATTTTTTCGCGAAAAACGTGTAATGATAGAAGGTCTATAATTACGATAAGCAATCGAATTTATGTGATATACTTCGTATTTGTTTTGAAAAATATTATTTTTCTGTGGCTTCAAGTGATTCATATGAACTGGGAGAGTTAAAATTACGACAAATTTTCAATTTATAAATCATGCTGGCAGGCCTAGTGAGACTAAAATTTAATCGCCTAGTTTTATGAACTATTAGTGTGATCATTTTAAAATCAAAATTCAGTGTCAGCCGTGATGATACTCCAAATTATACATTTGAAGTTCTTTGATTGATAGCAGTACCATGGAAAATACTCTCATGTATCAGTTACGCATTTAGCCCTTAAAATTTCTTCAGTGGAAAAAGATCTACAAACTTTCTTTATTATGTTGCGACCCATGGTAGCAGCAAGTTGGGAATTTTTAGAATACCCTACCCTAGAACAGGCCACCAGATGAAGAAGTTTAATAGCAATTTAAAGTGAAATCTAATTAAGTATACAATTACCAATATAAAAAGATTAGAGAAGGACATAAAGTATTACAATGAGAAATGAGCTTGGATTTCGAGGAGCAGTTTTTCTCCAAAAACGTACGTTTAAAAATTTATCCCATAAAAATAAACATATTTCCGTAGCTCATGCATGAAATTGTTACGATCATTGCATTATTCAAGCTTTTCTTCGTTACTTTTATGAACCTGTTCGATTTTCTTGTTTATCTTGAAAATGTTATAACTGACAGCTACTCAATTTGGGCCACATGACAAAAATTGTTGGAACTCGATCGTCTGTCAATACTAGCAACCCTGAAGAAAGTGTCATATTAGTAGCATCGCGTTCATTACTTGGATTCTCATAATTATCCAAAGAAAGTCAATAATGTGATGCGTATGAACCTTATTTACGTACATAAGTCACATTTGTACTATAATGTATAAACAAAGTTCACTCATTTAAACAAACCATCACTCTATAATCTATAAACATTATGTCTAAAACTCATATTTCAAAGTGAATTCGACTTTTGGTAACAGATTAAACTTATCTTTTTCTCATCGATTTATTTTCCAAATTGAATATTAGAAAACAATAATCAGTTTATATTAAGGGTATATACATAAAGGTGATGATTCGCTGGTTATGCTGAGGAACGGTACTAAAGCTTATGGCCTTGTTTCTATCGCTGTCGGCGTTATGTCAGTAGGCCGTCCATATCAGGTGAAAGCTTGGGTAAAGAGGAGCTGGAGCAGAGATCCTTGGGAAGAAATTAGTAGGATGGTCCAGCATTTTGAATTATTTCTGAACACGTGTTTCACCGATGTATTAGGTCACCAGCGAAAGATAACATCAGAGAAGATACCGCTTGGCGTGTAGCGGTAATGATGTTCAAGACATTTATCTTGGTCAGATACTTGAGATCGCCATTCATAGATTTAGGATTAGCCTATCGACATTTCATTGTGATTAGAGATTGGAACAGTGTGTAAACTCACCAAAATGTTTGAAAGTGGTCAGAAAGCTTAATACGAGCAAATGCTCACTTTAAAAAATGATGAGAATTTTTTATGTTTGTTCTAGAGGTTTTAAATTATTTCAGGTTTAATGAATTTTTGCATTTTCTACTCTATTATTATTATAGTTCATTGTTCCATAGGTAATATGATAACATGATAAACTCGTATCTAATGGATAATTACTTTGTTTCCCAGTAATGAATGTAGCCTCTACCATATACATCTTATATAAATTATCATTACTGTAGTTCCGTAATTCCATAAACTTTATTTAACAGTAAAAAAAATCTACCTCCATTTCAATGTGAGCATAAAACTATTAGAAAGTAATTACAAGAATACATTATAAAACCTACGTGCACTTCTCGGGTTTAATTATGAAGTTAACAAACGTGAATGAGAAATTTTCAAACACGATATTTTTTATTCAATAGACTTTGGATCAACTTGGTGAAACCACATTATGAATAGGAGAAATTAATGTTTGTCCGTCTCACAAAATGTTTAATAAATCACTACGACCTATTTTTGTCAAATAGTGGACATCACCAGGTCATCATCAACCTGATGTTTTCAAATATTTGAAGAAACCGTTCGCAGTGATTTATTCAAAGTTATGTGAAACCGACCAAGTTTAATTACTTTTATTCTCCATATTTTTAAGTAAAAGTTAACTGTACACAAAAAAGATTGAAAAATGCCTGCCTAAGTAGGCTATTCTGCGATCTCTGTGAAACCGTTTATTCCTCGGCATTGACTGAGGATTATTGCTGTCACGCAGACTGAATACAGTGGTCACTGTTGTAACGATGGCAGTTCGCTGCAGAATTCGCGGCAGGGAACTGAACCGAGGGAGAGGAAAAGAGAAAAAAATCCGAACTCGCGATACCGACTCTTCCACGAAATTGGTCGCGCACTCGAGGATAAAAGACATGTCTCAAGACCCTAATGATGAGCCACAAAGAAACGTCGGGAGATAGAAAAGTACTCATTTACTCGAAAATACTACTTCGAATTTGATTTGGAAAAGGCATCACGATATCTCCACCATTCATTCAAGTCAATCTAAATCTCAAAATCCTAAACTATGCAACATCCTGAACTTTTGAAAAGTTTATAATCCCTGCTAGGTGTTGCCCGCCATATCTTCCAAATGATGGCGGTGAAGAAGAAAATTGCTTATGGCCTTAGTATAGGGAGGTGTGAATCTGGAGAAGCACGAAGAAAAAAAATGACAGCTATATTGTCTTACAATTAGAGATGGTGGAGGAGGACGGGACGTTGTTGTGGGAAAACTGAGAAGACATGGGAGATGTACGTATGGTGAATACACTATGCTCAATGGTAGAGATAATTACTAATGGACAAGCTTCAATGAAAACCGGTCCACTGTGGCATCTTCCCACTTACAGTCCCAAGGTAGATGTCAGGATTGTCGTCTCCCGGGTCCCGTAGCCTTGTGTTTTGCCTAATTGCCTCGACGACGGTATCCCGCGGCAACATCGCACCATTTGACACGGTGACGACTGCCAGAGTCAAAAAGACAATCTTCCATGCCGCCATAACTTCCTCGACCGTGGAACCGACGGCGGTATTTGAAGAGTTTTCTTCGTCACTCCGGGGACTCGTCTGATCTCTGGGGTCCTCTCCTCCACCAGCAGCGCACCACGTCTGCTATCCGATGGGCCTTTTATATTCGCGGAGATCACATGCGCTCTTGGATGGGGTATCTATCTTTTTTTCTTTTAATCTTCCCCTTTCTTAAGAGCGAATTGCGTGTTCCCCCGATAAGGCAACGAAAGATCTCCGGTTCCACGAGTAGAACGTAATTAATTGGTTACAGCGATCGAGGATGTTGGAGTGGTTTAACATTGCAGTTCCTCGTTGACTGTTGGATCGGAGGGAGATGAGGACGAAGATCATTCAGTTTCCCTTTCGTCAGATGATCTGTGATTCGTCGTCATTCCAAACGTTTTTCCTCACTCATATGGGGAACATTTTTAGGATGTCCCCTTTGAGGACATGATTATCTGCATCTACGAAATAACCTGCAAACCACCGCAAGGGCCTGTAGCAGGTGGTGATTCTACTCAAGGCATGCGTTCTCACAAGGAAACATGCGTAATAAATTAGTGAAAATGTTGGAATAGTAAATACTAAGGCCTTGAAAACAGATAGTATACAAGAGGGAATTACCCAGGCCGTACTCTTAGTCAGGGCACAAAAAAGTCAGGGGGTAGGAACGGGTGCATGTATAGTGGGAGGCAGTGACAGTTTAGTGCTAAAACACCTTTCGTGGAAAAACATTCAATATTTGATTGAAGGGTAATCTACCGGTCAATATAAGTTTTGACGAGTCTCAGGTTAGATTTTCCCTACAATATCTTAAGTTAATCCCTATTCAAATCTCCATACTTCCCATCAACTATCATTCAATCCAGAATCCCTGTTTGCTTCCATCCCCTTCTTTGCTTTCCCAACATTCTAGCCTCTGTCACAACCCTCAACAACTATTTCGTTTGAGTACCCCCTCCATCCACCTTTCCTGCCTTCTTCATGTTTATCGCCGAAACCACCTCTCCTCCCCTACTATTCTTAGCCTTTCTTTATTAGTTTTCCTCTATACCCACTTCACCTTCTCCATCCTTCGCAAAAATGACATCTCAAAAGCTCCCAATCTATCCTCATCATCCTTCCTCATGGACTAGGATGTAGATAATGCTAAGCTCATTTACAGGATTTTCATTAATCTTTAATTCAAGTCGTTGTTTGAAGTCCCTGTTTTCAAATGCCTCTTTTACAAATGCGATTCTTCTTGTAACACCCTAGCCAGTAAGTCCATTTACCCCTATGATGCTTTCCAAATAAGAAAACTTTTCTATCTTTTATAATTTATACCCTCATAATATTATGTAACATACCAACATAACGTAACATACCAACCTTCGGGTTGATCACTGTGGTGGTGGTGGATAATATTATGGTCTTTTTAAATATCAAACAAAAATATTCTCAAGTGCAAATAAATGTGTTAAAAGTGCCTACCCTCAAATATTAATGTCTTTCAAGGACCCCACTTCAAGATCATTATATGCCAAACATTTAAATGAGCACAAGCACAAAAGTTAATTTGTCCCCGAGGTCGAATCGCGCTTAGTCAAAAAAGGTCCTAGATTGGATGCTCTTGATCAGATTGAGATCGTCAAAACATCATCAAATCCAAGCACAACCCTATGTAAAGGTCAAACTTTCAACATCATTACTCTCTCCATAGAAGCGAAATTGTCACAGGAGTACTCACCCAATACCCTCTCTCCTTCCAGCATCCCCCCTCCGCGCTCGTCGTGAGCAAAGGCGATCCATATCTTTGCCCTTTCCTTTATTTCTCTCTCCGCCCCCCTCCCACCTCTCCACTGACACAAAAGCCGGGTGACAATGATTCCGTCTCAATGAACCTTTCATTATCCTCATGGTTTCCCTCCCCCTCTCTCTTTCTCTCTGTCTCTCCCTCTCTCTCTCTCTCTCTCACACACACACACACGTTTAGTTTCCACGCGAGTGTGCCTGGCAACGGAGTACGACCCCGAGACGGGGAAAGGCATCTTTCTTTTTTTTTCTCCTCCTCCCACCTCTGAAAGACCCCTATCTCTCTGCAAGCAAGGAGAGAGAGGTGGAGAGAGGGTGAGAGAGGTAGGGAGAGAGAGAGGTAGGGAGAGAGAGAGAGAGGTGAAGGGAGAGAGGTGAAGGGAGAGAGAGGGAGGAAGAGATAGAGAGAGGGCAAGAGGAAG
>WURS02043002.1:0-11198 GCA_011762765.2 Rhinocypha anisoptera | reverse complement strand
GTAATTTAGCTTCATATTCTGATTAATCTATTCCCCTTCTGATTTGGCTTCGCCCCGAAATTTCAAGAATTGATTCTTTCATACGGTATACTTTCATACGCGTACTGTCGCAAAGAGGCTACTAACCCGTGCCTTATCGGCCGGCAAAAGATTTTCCTTACCTCTTAAAAAAAACTAAACCGGTATCCTATCCTCTGCGATACGCAACCACAACTGCTCGCCTATCTATCTCGCTACTTCCTTTTCATCGATCCCTCTCTTTTCGCTGATAAGGGACCACACAACGTACTCCTCAGTCTATCACTTCCCATTCCTGTTCATCATACGGGGCAGAAATATATATATATGTCCACATCAGCTCTTTATTCTCTTCATCACAAAAATTTGTTGACACTAATTACTTCTCCGCCTTAAAACTCGTCTTATCAAGAGATAAATATGTACTAGGCTTAGTGCCTTAATCTCCACCTCTCTTCAAATTGGATTTTCATATTAACTAATCGATTTTATCTATCATTCACGTAACTTGGCGCCACCTTATTGCTTTGTCTGTAGAGCGAGAGTGAGTACTCGCAATCAACATTATCTTCCGATCATTAAACCATGGCTTGAGCTTTATGCTGAGTAATCTGTGTTCGGCCTTAATGTTTTTGTTTTGAACAGAAAACGTCTATGACCTTCGGTCACATCATCAATATTTGTGCAAGTCTCAAGGGAAGAGATTCAAGACCACGCCGGAAACTTAACATTCAAAATTCATGAAAAAGTAAAAGTCTTTATAAAACTTGCCTAGATTTTTAATGAAAGTGAATATAAAACCTATTTCACACTGTGATAAGTTGACCCATGCAAAAGTATAATATATACTCTACTCGAAGAGAATGAATTACTCTATAACTCAGAAACGATTTTCCACGCAGCTTCTTAAAAACCCGTGGGATTCCTTCGTTTGATCTCTCGGCAGGGTCAAGTGAGCACATGCTAGTCATCATCAATGACGCGGAGGTAACTCCTTACATAGCTTTAAAAGATTGTGTATGACGCTTTTAAAGTTACGCGAATTGAACTTGAGAAAGGACAGAAACATCCGTCACCTAACATTGACTTCTCGAACAGTTCGGTCCGCTCGTTTCCCGGCAGCGTCGACGACTATAACATTCCTGAGATCTCTTATGAAGAACCGTTGATGTTACAAATTCGTTGTCATGGTTTTGAAAGTCGTAACCTCGTTTAGACGAGGTATGTCCCTCAGGATGTGCAAGAGAGCAACACGGTGGTTAAAATAAATCATGAGATTGGTACATTAGACTGAGAGATGAACAGTTGGATTACGTACAAGCTGCACCAAACCAGTTGGACCAAAATGACCGTAGATGACGACCGCGTAAAAGAAGAAGAAGCGGTGAGAATAATATTTTTGGGGGACCTTGACTACCGCGCGTCACAGCATCAATCCTGAAGGCCGCAAAAGTGTCTTATTTAGGATAAAAATGAGACTGGACAAGTGACAACAGTATCTAAATATAAATCGAGTATGAGTCAACGAACCAATATTGCGACCCATATCCCGTTTCACCTTGAGGAGACTATCTTGGGCGTCATTCTTTGTGCACTTTGTCCACTAGAGGAAAAATAGAGAATAGGAAGCCGCATCACGGTGAAACGCACATCAACCTAAATAAATCTGACGGAAAGTGTAATTGCTCTTTGTCTACTATGGATAATACGAACTCCACGACGCGAAACCTGAAATCATTTATTAATTCATTCGTGAGAGATAGTTTTTTTCTGAATTTCACGGAAAGGTTTCACATGTACATAGATTACATTTATATTATATTAGATAAAACATTTCAGTGATATTTACGAAGGTCTGTGTTTCTTTCTAAACTCCACCCGTTTCAATGTTTGATATATTCTAATCCGCCGTTAATATCTAATTAAACACAACCCAACGGACGTTATTGCAGAGCAAATTATAATTTCACGCATCTACGTACATGGGCACGAGCGCCATACTTTCAATATTATAAAAACATCACGAGTTATAAACCTCTCAGTAACGGACACGTTCTCCGTCGGCGAGCAAACAAGAGCGATGTATCGAAATTGTTGAAACTAAAGCTGCTTCCAGTGATTACCAAAATATGACATATACATTTACTTATTTGTCACATTCAAACACCCGGAGGACTGAGGAAGCTGTCAAAAATATCTATTTTTTTCCAGATGGGCAATTCCGATATTTTCGGGGGAAAAACCCAAGTCCGACACTGGTGACTTAATAAATATAACACTTTGTCTGACAGTAAATTCTTTCGAATGTTCCAAATGGAAAGAAACAAAAGATCCCGTCGGCAAAATGAAAAAAAAATTACAGATTCACCATTCGTAAGGCATCGTTTAAATTGAAATTCGAAACTTACCGAAAAGAAGATTCTTAGCAAAACGGGTAGATAAAAAATATATTATGTTCTGATCACTAGAAAAACATTTGTGAACCTTTTTGTAAAAACTAACAAGTACCTTATTACTAAATTTATGTTGGACCATGTAAAGGTAGGACGTAAGCCCACGTTTTTCTTCCTGGTGACAGAAATAAATATTGCGATTGCAGAATTTTTAATATGCAGACCATACTCACAAGGTAAAGAACAGAGAGTTTTTTCGTCCTGATACGTATTTCAGCCTCCGCAGTCCATAAGTAGAACACAAGAGAAATCACAAGCCAGGCTTCACCTTTGTACTTGCCCCTTCGCTAGATGCAACGTGAACCGGGTGGATTACGTACAGCGACAACAATGGTGTCACACGAGATAGGTGATTTCACTTAAAGGGGCAAAGCAGCACGTGGAAATTGACGCCAACAAGGTTGAATGGAACAATAAAGAGCCAACACACTGCAACAAGGACGGCGCGGCCATTCATCTACATCGAAGAAAAAGGTGACCTTTAAAATGATGAAGGACAGTATTCTCAACTGCCGGATGGCTGTCTGCCCTAGTTGCCTAGATCCGTCATAGATCACATGATCTCTATTTAAAAAAAGCTCTTCTTTTGACACACCAGTGAAAAAATTCTTATACAGCCTTCGCATTGAGCTACTTTTCGACATCAAAAGCGCAAAATGTGTCACACACACGCTCACAGTCGCGTCCAATCAGCGTGTCCTTGCCTTAGATTACGGCCACAATCATTACAGAATAGTAAAAGCGACGTTTTAGGTCAGTGAAAAAGGTACATAGAATGTATTTTAACGTTTCGGGCTGATGTAACCCCATATACACCTCCCTGAGCCAACTAAGATTTTAAAAAAACCTTGAGTGTTAGTTCCATCGTAGGAAAAACAATTATCTGACACTGTCATAAAGACAGAAAAGTACACTTTCACAGAGAAACTATTATCAGCATTTTTAACACGTCCCACTATTCCTCGATTTAACTCGCGAGAAAACCGACATCGATCTGCCATATCTAAAGTCTGTGATAGGATGCCGGAACATTAGAACGCAGCGCGGTCTATTGGCACCATGTCACATTTTTCCGTCCGTTTATTCGAAATTTGCTCATTGTTGAAGCTATAAATCAATTATATAAATGGCAATTTAAATTAGGAAAATAGTGTAACAGTTGTAACAAAAATAACAAAGGAGTTGTCTTGGAGTTGTTGATAAACAACATAAATAGAGAAAAAAAAATTATAAAAGGGCTGAAGAGAGGATTAGTCAATGATGAAAATTAAATCTCTTTTTCTAAAATATGTGTCCGAGTTGAGTTATTCGTTCGAAAACTCAATGATCACGGCAGACGATTCTTTCTCATTCCCTCCGCATGATAACCTTCAATTTTTTCGAAAGACAACCTTAGTTCCTCGAGCTTCGAAAATTGCATCTTTGTTTCTTCCTCAAACTCCTTGTAAAAAGCTTGTAAAAAAAAGACGAAGGCATCTCGGACAACTTCCTCCCGGGACTTCTCCATGGGCGCACAGGCCCACAGCCACAGTCATCGTTATCTGGTTTTAACCCGTTTCGGGCAAGATTCCCAATAGGCCGGAGTATACCGCTACCATAAATGGTCACCAGCTTTCTGTTATCTAAAAATTTTTAACTCATAACTGAAATCGAATGATAGCCACTTTTCGGCTCTGCGCATATCTCTTCTTCATTCTTCTCCATTCTCCCTCCTCTTAACGACTTAAATGCTGCCACGCTGCTATCCCCCTCCAAAAAAACACACTCATGTACAGTCGTCCTCACCAATGAAGGCAGTGGACAGTGACAAATCAGTGCGGATTATGCCAGGGTTCCCATGGCAGCAAAGCGACTACAATCGGCCTTATAAAAAGGGATTCGTGGGCATTTCTGGAGAGGGAGAAAAATTGTAGGAGGGAAAACAAAACATTTGATGCTCGGAGCCTGGCGAGCTCAGCAGATTGGTGGCGTCGTTTTATTTTCGGTATCTTTTGTTCTTCCTTCCTTCCCCAACTGAACAAAACAGGAGAAAGTGTGGGACGACAGCGAGGGGCGGTCCCCGAGGGCACTAACCCTTAGGTGGATCCACAAACCTCACTGGACAAGTCAAACGCCTTGGGGCTTTTCAATTCTTGATGAGGTGATTCGAGACGCTCAGAGAGATAGAGAGAGAGAGAGAGAGGGAGGGAGAGAGAAGTTGGACACGTTTCGCAGCATCATCACCATCATCCGCCCGAAAATGGCAACACGGCAGCGACTGGACGAAATACTAGGGACGAATAGAAGAGAGACAGCTGCCTCCTAACAGGGAGAGAGACAAGAGATTTCCGTCTTAGAGCCGATAACCAAGGCATCGGCCGCTAATCTTTGAGCCACGGAAGGATTTTCTCTCAATTGGCGAAAAATTTCCGTGGCGTAAGTACGGCTAGGATCACGCACAGCGAATCACGGCGGATGAGAGGATCTACATCTAGATCTGAATAGCCTTAATCTATATAACTAATCGACGCGACCAACATATCGGCATGGTCGCAGTCGTCCACAATCTAAATTCGATCCAGCGACATCAATTTTATTTTAGGGTACCCTAAGGAGAGTAGGCCACGCATCAATCCTTAGAACATGCTTATCTTAAGATGCAAAAAAACAAGGCAAACTATTCTTCTTCTGCGCAAAAAAAAACTTAACAATAATAATACCATCTGGTCTATGTAGATCCGTAATGTTAAGTGAAAAACATGATGTTATAAGGCAAATTTTTCTCGAGTATATCAGAATGATTCCATATTCTTCTAAGATTAATTTTAAAATTTTTCTAAGTTCATAATGTCGGTTAGTTCGCAGCAGTAAGTTAAAATCATCGCTTACATGAATTTACAATAATCTATGAAAATACGCCAAAGATTACAAATAAACACAACTCCAAAAGTTCGTTTTCACTCAAGCCCAATTATTTCTAAAAGCAATAATGACATTTTTGTTATAACTTGAGTAATTGAAGTTCTGATTCTTGCAGTTACGGAGCATCTAACTCCAAGACGCTAAATTTAAGTACGTAGACCCCTCTCCCCATAAATATAAATCAATGTCTCCCTTTCCTGAATGTATTGCGCATTTCGAACAAAGGAAAATATCCTTCAGGTCAATCTTGTTTGTGTTTTGACCATCCTCTGGTATATTCCAAATCCCTTTGTTCGCCCAAAAATATTCCTTCACGATTTATGAGAAATTTTCTCACTTCTATCGTCTCATTACGCATAATAAACGGATGCATCTTTTCGGGAATAAATGTGCGCCTATAACATGAGAAAAGTTACGCCTGTAAAAGGAATCTCAAACCTGTATCTGATATCCAGCCTGTCCTCCTGATCTTGCTAATTACTGCAATTATCAATTCTCAAATTAGGTCGAGCGTCCAAGTAGGCTAATGATAATTAGGTAACCATACAGCAAATATATCAACCAACACTTTCTTTCGTCACCTTCGCAAACGGGCACTGACATAGTTTTCTCTTGGAGTGGAATCGAAGCGCGAAGACGAATCCAGCCTTGAGGTAATATGGACCCTACGCATGCCCATGAAGCTATTTTTTCCATTCAGAAATGAATGGGCCAAGTTAGCCCAAGAAAGTTACGTGGGTCCCTGAACTAAGGAGGTGTATATATTTAGCTCTTGACGGGACAACAGATTCGTTAGTCCCCTTGGGTGTAACTCAACGGCGTATTTTCACTTTCCGGCCGGGAAGAGGAGGGTGGGAGGAGGCATATTTTCCCCTGGACAAATTAGTGCTACAAAAAAAAAGCCCCACCTCCCCAAGGTTACTCGCGAAAGCCGTACCTAGAATTTAACATCACGTGCCAATAATATATTGCTATCTGCATTAGGTGATCACGGTAGTACACCCTGAGTAGTTAGATATTTGCCCAATGGATAATGATTAGGCCCCATTAAAAATATTTTTTATTTATTTGTCACATGCACCACGACATATTCAACTCTGAAACACTGTACATGAAAAGGGGGAGAGGGTGCAGGCGTCTCCCTAGTTGCACGAGACTCGACTTACGTAAATCCGTACTCACGTAAACGGCCGCTGTCCATGAAAATGCCATTTTGCATCCCGAAAATTACGCGAAATATGTTTTTTCGGTGCTCGTATATTAGACCACATGCGAAGAAACTACCGCTAAGCATGAGTTTTAATGTGACAGTAAATCTTTGCCGCACACTAAAAAACGAATTTAATGTAATTTCGTAAACATCCATTGATTTCTTATTCGAATTTTCAAAGACAAAACAATGCTCTGCTGCGTTTTTTTTTCAATTCTACTGTCATTATGGGAGTAATTTCCGACATACGCAAATTTCGACTTGCGTAGCTGGTACTAGAACGAATTAATTACATTAACTCGGGGGCCGACTGTACCGATGTTTTCTGTATAGCCCAACTCCGTTCTGGATGGAATTTACTTTCTTATGGCTTAGGCCATTCATAACGAGCTATTTCTTTCCTTCACTACATTCAAATCAACTTTTTCGCATGAAAATCTTAAACAACCCAGTCAAAGACTATGGTCAAATCTCAAGGACATATTTAGCCACCGCATTGGGCTTGCCTCCGCATCTTTCACTGAACGCTGTAGTACATTCTGCCACTCGGTACCTTCGCGTGCACCAAGACCGATTGTTTGGAATGTGCTGTTAAGCGTCGCTGTACGTATGAACGCCGATAGAGACTTCTTGGCGGAAGACAGACTTGCTTTATCACGACTGGCAACCACATCTCTTGGCCGTGTCAAATCGCGAATTCTCTCAGGTTCCGCGGGGGCAACCGAATGGGCGAGGGGTCCAAAACCTCAAACTCTGCTCCACGTCACGGTAACACAACGAAATATAGGTAGTAACTTTTACCAGGGTTTACACACTTTTTACACAACTTTACTTTTTTACACACAATTTTTTACGCACTTTTAACGTTGGCAACACAACAAACATAATTCCAAGTCTATAATGTGAACCATAAAGCCTATACAAAAGAATTGGCAAATAAATTTAATTAATTATTTATAAATATCAAAAATGCATGTAATGTGCGTGTTGGAGTGAATGCCTGGTGGTGGCTCACCCCCGGCCGCGTGCGCCTTCCACGCGTCTTACTGGGTGCTGAATAGTATATCGTACTTAGACGTCTTAGATTTAAATCGAGTGCTAGTACAGCGGCTGAATTTGCGATGTGCTTTTTGTGGTAGCGTAGCAGTGTAACGAATTTATGCGGTCCAAACTGGTCTTTCACTGGATTCAAAATTTCCAACGATTTCGCTAGTTGGGGTAAAATTCACCCGCCCCGATGGCGAAACTGCAAAAATGCCATTGGCACTCATTGCGTGACCTCCCCTCTCTCTCCCTGCCCCTCACTTAATTCCCAGCCCCCTTACCACCCTCCCGGGAGCCCTTTGTCCCTAACTTCCCCAGCTCCATTAGGGTCGAGAAACCACCTCACTGTCTCCACAGGTAAGGGATTTAGTCATGCGTGAAAATGCGTCGATAATTTAGAAGTGGAAGAGCACCTGGTTGGACCTTGCATATTGTGACGGCATTTGTGGTTATTTTCATGCATGTTTGTAGTTAGTAGTATATCATCGTCACACATGATGTGGATAATGTTCTGTTATTTTGTCTTGAAGGCGAGTGGCTTCATTCTGAGTGTGGTATATGACATTTGCATTTGTGAGTGCAGGTGAATGTTTGGTGGCTGGCTTAAAACTTGGCTTGGCGGTGGTTTGGTACCCCATGCCACACGCTCTTACGGCGGCTTGCAGGGTAATACCATAGACTAAAGAATACTAGAATATATATATATATATTCTAGTATTCAAATATGTATTTTAGAATAGTATTCTTTAGTCTGTGCTTCTATTTCTTCTCATGTTGTACTCATTCAATACTTGATTCATTGAGTTCAAGTTAGTCTTAAGGTCTTCACTTTTCCCTGCTATAACTGGTAAGTCGTTCGTTCGTTAATTTCTTCTCCATTCACTTTGATGCACTTTTCCACAATTTCCTTTATTGCTTCTTCTAGGTATATGTTGAACAACCCAGGTGAGAGGTTACCTCCTTGCCTAACTCTTTTATTTATTATTATTATTTATTAAGCATCTACTACTCTTCCAGTTTCTGCTTTAATTGTGGTGACTTAATTCTGGTAGAGTTGGAAGAATAATCTTCTGTCGTTGTAATCAATGCCTAGTTTCTCCAACGACTCAAACATCTTATTCCATTCCACGGAATCAAATGTTTATGAGATTCAGGCTGGCAATGATCATTAACCTGCAATCACTCGAAGAAAAGCGACACGTGTGAATTAGTATAGTGAATTATTGCAACACGACTGAGAAAAACAAGTCCGAAATCACCTCACAATGACCATGTACCATTGGGAGTCGGTCAATGGGAACCACTCTCATGAAGCCGCGAGCGGATTCTAGTGGCGAAGAGGTACGGCACTGGCAACATCGGGCCGATTGTATATTCGAGCCCACGCCAATATATGTTTCGACCCAATTCCCCTTTTTCTATGAGCTCATTGCGCGGTAAATACAATCTAAGGTTCATCAAATACCTACCTTAACAACGGTAGATTACCCTTCAATTAATATGTCAATGGAGGAGCAGTAAATCGATCTTTTTTAATTACCAGTCATTCATATTTCTTCAGACAATTGCTCATTTTCTTTCCAGCAATTCCTCATGTGTGTGAGTCGTTGTTTTTTCACAGTAATAATTCTTATGAACGTGTTAATAATTGGTGAGATAAGTCCGGAAGGAGTGATATTTTCGGCAAGAATATGAGAGTGCCATAAAGCAATACCGTTCGAATTGTACGTTTAGACAATGGATGGGCTGTGATCAAGTTGGTGGTGGTCGATTACAAAGTGGAAATACTTTACCAGAGGACTTGAAGCTTATCCTTCGAAAATTCTGGGAGATAATTACGAGCATTAATGATGCCAAATGTACATTTTCCATTTAAATGACATCTCTATTTAGCAGGATTTTCTGCATCTAAAATCTAGTTAGGAAGGCTAATTGTTGGACGCACAAAATAATAAATGATTTCGTTCTCTGCATGAGGATTATTAGTTTCCGATATCCGCCAACGCAGCTCATCTATTTGCTTCAATAATATGTACACACCATTACGCTCGAATAAAATTAAAATGAAGGTCGAAACACGCGATGGCCCAACAATGGGCTTTCGGCCTTAGCAACCGTCGCGAAGGCATAAATAAATGATATAATCTGCGGTTGGTGTAGTTAAGATCTAGTTAGATCGTTAGTGATTGAAATAGAAAAAAAATGGGGGCAATCCTGAGTGAGTACCCTTTCTCTTCGGTTATAAATTATTCTTACTATGCATTGTATCTTATTTGTGCAACGTCCATAAAAAAATAGTTTGAAATCTCTTGCAGGGCATTTTTATCGCCGCTGCATTAAAAACTATTGCTTTTTCTGCTCTCTTCGCGATGCTTTTTCATGTTCTCTTTAACACGAATAGCGGTTATTTCTAATAGCTTGAAAGCCAGGAGTATTTCTGAATTGGAAAATCAATATTATTTTCTTAATGAAGAGGTCATCCACTTTAAACCGAAGCGTATAAGTATAATACTGTTGCTAGAGTCTTGGTGATTCATTTGCCTTTAAAGAAGCTGTATTATACTTATCGCACAATGTGAAATGAGTTGCTAAAGGTCACCGATTCGGTTAAATACGATTAATCAATCGAATTTTTCATGTCTTTATCATCTACTACGCGTGCATCCATTCCCCCACTTTTAATTTAAGAATATTTCAAGAAGAAGAGTCTTTTCCAACCCACAACCGTCCCTTCATTCGCTACGACTTCTCCGAATTATTACAGGATCCAGGTCTTAGTCCGGAGCATTTTGGTTGGAAGTGCCGTTAATATGACTCGCTGTGTGAAATCGTAATTTACTTTAGATGTGGATCACTATCCCGCGGCGTACTTTCTGTGTGTGCCCACTAGATGTCGGGAAACTTAGGGATTTGTCGAACGACATTTTTGCATCCCGAACTGTACGTACTTGTAAATATCTTGATTCGTTCTCATTACAGCCAAACAAAAAACAGTTCAAAAAACAGACCTCTTACAAGTGGCTCTAAAAATACAAATTTAAAAATAATGACGGTCAACAATAATTATGAAAGAGAAAAAAAACACTGACCGGGGGACCCGGGTCTCGAAACCGGGTCCCCCGGTTAGTCCCCCAAGCACTCTCTACCCAATGGGTTACCACGACCTATGGGTATTAGGTACGCAGTAGAAATTGTTCACACGTGATTCCGAGGAGAGAATGAGCTCTCGTATCCATCGCTTCGGTACTCCAAACCTTAATTTTTTTTCTTCCGTGGTGGAAAAGTTGGTTTGGGAAACACTCGCTGAACGAAAGTTGAGGTACAGGTTAAATCTTTTAGGCAGATTTCAGGAGGATCATTTCAACGATGAGATCGGAAATATATTGCAGGCACCGACATACTACGGTAATTTAGATCACGTACATAAAATCAGAGAGTTAGGATGCCGAACTGACGGATATAAAATGTCATTTTTTCCTCGCACAATTAGAGATTACAATAAATATAATCACATGTCCGGAGTTAGTAATCAGGGTAGTTAGTGTATAGTATATGTATATTTTCTTGCTTGT
>WURS02042991.1:0-11198 GCA_011762765.2 Rhinocypha anisoptera | reverse complement strand
CCTCGACTATCCGACGGGGAGGAGGTGGGGATGGGTTCCTCGGAGGGTGGGGAGGGGAGGAGGGACCGGAATGGGAAGGGGTTGGGGAGAGGGGAGGGCAAGGGCGCTCCAGTTGATATTTTATTATAAAGGAGTTTTCTTCGTCAGTCTCTTCCTTTCTCTCTCTCAAACACATTTCTCGCCCTAAAACACAAAATAAGACGCCCGTCGCGCGGAGAATGAGTAGGGCGTTCAACGTCAAGTGGCGTCGTGGCACTTGTAAGAGGAGAATGACGAAGAAAAATGAGTCACCCCTCCCAAATTCCAA
Organism: Rhinocypha anisoptera; assembly: GCA_011762765.2. NCBI lineage: Eukaryota > Metazoa > Arthropoda > Insecta > Odonata > Chlorocyphidae > Rhinocypha > Rhinocypha anisoptera. The sequence goes on along the minus strand of WURS02042991.1, from coordinate 10,891 downwards.
CAAAGTTATATATATATATATACACGTGTGTGTGTGTCGTTATTATTATTTTGTTGGGAGGTAATGGATAGTTATATTAGCCCCTCGTCACCTGTGTGTTTGTGTGTGTAAATCATTAATATGTAAATATATACTACGTAAAAAAACTAGGTTACTATAAAAGTTTGAGGAAGCTGGATCTATATAATAAGTAACCTGAAACAATCACGCAGCAATTTGGGCAAATGAAACAGTTCCTCCTGGATCATGTTTCTTCTTTTTTTTATAGCTATCTTCAGCTCTTCGTAGTTATTACACCCACCCTCATTCTGTGGCGACCAAAATGCTTATTCTTTTCCTCCCTATTCTTAATCCTTCTATCATGTGATACAGAATCCCACACTCTAGATATATCAGTTTCCGTCCACTTTTCCTTTATTTCTTTGAAGCATCAGACGACCGTTCCTTACAGCGTCACCCGGAGCTCAAGCGAAAGAAAGTCATTTTAGGACCCCAGTGGATATATTAAGGAGGAATGAATTATGGGAATATGAACTTAAGGTGTTTGGTGGATTTACGGATGAGGATGCAGTTATGGAAGTCCATTCAGCATCCGGATAGGTCCACATTTGGAAGACTCGTTTGAGGTTATCTGAGGTGCTTGACAATGCCAAATTATTTTATCGGCTGCACCTTTAGCCCTGTCAAGTTTTTTCGCTCTGGGTGAGAGAGCATATTTAATAAAATTGAATTTTAAAAAATGAAAATTGTTAAGTCTTCCATTAAAAAGTTTATGTATAAAATGTAATCACCAATTAATCATTTAAAAGTAGCCAAGTGCCAAGTCAGCCACCTGAAATAATATCAATAAGTTACTAAAATCATATTCATATTACCTTACATCTATACCTAAGTATAAAATTGAAATAATTAATAATTTTGTACATGTAACCGTATATTAAACGGCTAACTTATCTATTAATATTGACGAACTCCATGAAATCGATTCATTTTGGACGAATACATAATAAATTTATCCTGAAGCAAATTAAAACTTTCGCGGATTCCTGGATCACGTTTCAGTGCCACAAAATAATTATTATAATGATAGTTTAATTCACAAAATAAGAAAAGTTGGATTTTAAAATGAAAGTATCACTTAAAAAATATCTTGTAAAATCTTGTGTTGGAAAATAATTACCCCATTTTTATAACAGGTTTTAAATCAATAGTTTACGTTGCGCCTAAGATACAACTTATTTTTTTCAAGAATACATTTTCCAACGCTTAAATTTAATCAAAATATTAAGGGATATTAAAAATAGCTATAAGTAACCCGAAGGAAAAACATGACAGGCATTCCTATTCTTACAACTCCAAACAGGTATTTCACAAATTAAAGCAAAGGGCCACAAGGAAACAAGAAACAACATGTTCAGCGATGTGTCGCGGTGATGTTGAAATTCACATTTTATCCTAAAAGCCTAAGTAAGTCTACCTTCGTTGGACATAAAATGAAGAAAAAATTCTGCGTTTGAGTTAAAAAATTTCGCCTTGAAAATCCGATAATAAGGAGAGAATATTTAAATAACGACTTTTTTCCACTGGCCTTCGCTGCAGAATTATGACGCCGAGCATGGCAGTACTCTAAACGCAGGGCATGGTGCACAGAAACCAGCCTCACGAACCTTAATCGAAGAGAGAACGCCGAACACGTCATGAGTGGTCTCCTCAGGTTATACGGCGGTGGTCGAGCTAAAGTAATTGCGGGGACGGAGCGGGGCGAGGGCTCGTTACCGAGGAAACAAGGGTTGGTTGGCTTAGTGAGGCGAATGGAGCAAGGAAGAAGAACTGTTTTCGCAAGGATACTTTGTCGACGACTCACAATGCGCAAGCCAAGGACCGTCTCGGGGGAGGGCTTAGGGGCAGGGCGCCGGTGGGCATCAGGGAAGCCTCTTGTGGATTGAGGTCGGCTCGTATCACAGAATGATACGGGAGGAGGATAAAGCGGAAAATGCTACTCGACGTGACAAACAGCGTTGCCATAGCTCCGGTTTAAAAGTTTTTTCTTGGTCTTCCAAGTTCTCCCAGACCAAAAAATCGTAAATTTAAGCTGGATGACTTAACATGACGGAAACCTCGTATTCCAATTCTCTAATTACAAAGTGACTGCCCCAGTTCCGCTACTGTGCGGCTACATCTGGTTTTCTTTTATGAAGCTCGGTATTCACGAGACCAGTGTTACGGAATCATCGTCTCGATGGGGGATTTAATTGAGAAATTAAAAATTCACAATTTCAAGTTTTTGAACAAACATTCTTTCAGATATTCTGCGACTAATATTTTATTTCCGACAAGATTTCTAGTTTCCCCATATGTGTCTTAACGGAAAATGGGATATTTAATAGAATTTAGGGAAACTAATCTTGGTCTCATTTAAGAGTCATAAAATTCGACCCAATGAAGACCTCGCATTTCATTGTAATAAGTGATTTTAAGGTCTCCCTGAGACACCTAAATTAAGGACTTAATTCTAGCCAAAGCTTAGAGTAAGCTACACATTTCAGTTAAGTAAATACTGCTGAATGTTGCAATCGAATGAATTTCTTAATATAATTAAAGCCTTTTATCGACATTTCCATCAGTTTTAACGGAATGTAGACTGATACGGCGGAATGTGACAGACACGGCGGACTGAGTAAAGTTACTAAAAAATTAACAGCCATCTCGTTAGGAAAATGTAGTACAGACACAGAGAAAAATTGTTCTTGTGCCATTAATCATTATAAATTATAAATATTAATTCTACTGTCAATATTACCATTGTATGGATATTTTTCGGTAAAAATACGCACGGCATGTCTATATCACGCCAACGAGCTTTTGGGCTACAGGGGTCTCCATTTTGTGGACAAAAAAATGTTGTCCATTCCACGTTCACCCGTTTATCTAATGTCTCTCCTCCTTACCCATTCGGGCCGATTAGTCAGATACAGAGCGAAGGTCGTCATCGCACCGCTGCATTCATCGCCGTTTCTGTCTCTCTGCACCAAGTTGAGACTTCCCTGAACCATGGGAATAAGATGAACCTAAAGCGTTAAGTTGGGAGGGATCATCTCCAGTGGAGTCAAACTAGACCCAACTTTGATTGGTAATTTATAAATTTCGACGAAGATGTAAACACAAAATGTGTACAGCGAATATCTGAATTTCCTTTCTCTCTGTAATATACTTTAAAATAACTACGATTAACACAAATATCAATAATGTTTGCACATGATAATTGTTACTAATGTAATAATTAAAATGTACTAATAAATAACAACAATTTATTATGCATATAATCTATGGAATCATTAATACAGTATGAAAAGGGTAATTGCTTCTTCTTACAGCGTACAGCCGTTTTATTTTCATTATTTCAAGACAATTCTGCAAGGAATTATTATTCCATTATAATTTATTCTGCCCACTTCCAGGGCACTAATTACAAACTGTAGTACGAAATTTGTTAATCCAACGCAGGACTCGTGGGGTGAAAGAAAAAAAATAGTTTTCAGAAGAAATAGAAAACAAATACCAAAAGAGACTCAAATTAATAAGAAGCCTAACAAAGGTTATTATTCAGAATGAAACCCACGTATAAACTCTTGTAGGTGTGAGGACGGGAGCTTTTTTTTGCTACCACGAGTAACTTTCCGATGAAAGGAGTTGACAATTCCAGAATGCATAAAGAAATAATTATATAATTACGAAATATGAGGAAAAAAATACTTGGTAGTATCGGGCCATGAACACTTTTTTTAGAGAAATAGCGGGGGTCACCAGCAGGGCAGAGAAATACAAGGCGCCTGGGAATTATTATCGTTGGTTTTCAAAGTAGACGTTTCGTGGTATAGTATAACTAAATTGTCTGCTATGTTAAACATTAATATTTTCCCTACCCTTTCATCAGTTACTTTTTAATGATTATATACACCTATATTTATTAAATTTAATTCTTTGACTACTTCTTACTTCACGACGGTGATACTACGTACTTATAAAATTAAAGGTCAACCGTAATTATTTTCCTTGCATTACGTATGGTTTAAATGTTTTGGAATAAGTTAATAACAATTGTTAGGAGAAAAATTTATTCACCCAGAGAGAGTTAATAGATCATTATTTAAATTCGTTTAAATTCATGGAACAAAATAATTCAACTGTCGCCATTACAAAATAAGATGAAAAGTAGACCAACATAATGAATTCATTTAAGGTTCTTCCAAGAAAAAGTAATTCAGACACTTTTGCCAAATCATTGTGTTTGCTCATTTATGGGATGTCTGACATCATCTACCTATGCAAATATGATTAGCTAAGATTTGACCTCTCCCTCTACAAGCCTCTATTCTACGTTAAAACAATATATTACGGTAAACATCACGTTCATGAATCGCAACAAGTACCATGATATATAACTAGACAAGTACCATGATATGAAACTAGAAACTTTAAAAAAACATAGCAATGAATGACAAAAGTATTTGACGCTGACGATTAAGTAGCAAAGGTTCATTCATAAAACGAATATTGAATTATACACAACATTAGTAAGAAACTGATTCCACTAAAAATGTTACCTAATATATAGGAGAAACTAATTTTATATCGTTATATGCAAATAATAATTTTAATACTGTATCAGATTGATAATTTAACTACTGTATGCTATAATTTATTTTACAAAAATTTATAAAAGCATAACAGAATTTCATCAAATTAGTAACAAAATAAATCCAGAAACAAGCCATTGTAGACAACTACGGTTATATAATTTCATGTTCACGGATTTTTACGGGTTAATCGCTTTAACATTGTCGATGTTTCCTAAAAATTTATTATGTTACATAAAATTCGACAAATCACAAGTTGAAAAAAAAAAGTGAAAACTATCTCTCTGATGACTTTTCCCAACTTGTTGGCCGAAGATCATATAATAAATTTATTTGGCGCCTAAACTCCAAATAAAATAAATAAATTTTAATAAAATTTTCCGGAACTGTTAGTTTTAATGATACAGCAATACCGGACGAACTTGGTGACAAATATTGAAAGAGTTAAAACCTATAGCATATTGATGTAATTTGAGCAATGAAATGCTTGCATAACTATGTCAAAATTTAATACCAAATTGATAATATGAACACAGCATCAAGGAAAATAATTATTAACAAAAACAGGTCACATCATATATCTCCCCGATACCTGTTTCTCTCTAGAATTTTGCACCAAGTTTTGTCGGAATGAAATTGAAAACGGGACCCAGAGTGACATAAAAGTTTACGGGATAATTGAATAATGGTGGCGGTTGGTATTATTAAAGTTTTTTATTTCTTAAGCGCATTCCCATTGTGTTGCCGAATGCAAGAGGAGTACAAAAGGACTCTCAGTATACTCAAGCGGAGGATTCAGCAATAGCATTCTCTTCCACAGTGCATCACATAAGAATAAGACATTTGTCCCAGAATCCGGTTCGCACAAAAGAACGGCCATTACGAAAATAACTCGTAGCAAGAAAAAATTCTGAAGTTTTCTTTTAATTGAAATGGACTGGAACAGACTTCTCGTTTTTAGGGAAGCCGAGCATTACGACTGCGAACGAAAGCACGATCCCTCTTTCTCCATAGATGCGACTCCTTATCCTCCCGTTACTCCCTCACTTATGAAAAGATTAAATTTCCGGTCATTTTGACTCAATGGACCATGGCAAAGGAATTTCTTTAATTCAACTTTTTTCATTTAGCTTTCCTTTAGCCTTTTGTGACATTTTGAATGAAATTAAAGCTTCACTAGTTTTTCTCTGACCCAAAAGAGCAATCTCCAAAAGCAAGTCCATTTCACACTTTTGGATAAAAACATCCATTCCAGTTGTTTGCAGCGGATTACTTCGGATGAATTCATCAAAGACTACCGATATTCAATTTCACACATGGATTTTTTATGATTTTAAAAGCACAACAAACACTACAAATCGGTTCTATGTACTTTTTATGAAAAACGTGATACTGAGATTAAAATACACCACAATATCAAAAGAAATGCCATGCCAAAAATTTTCCCGAAAATTAATTACTTATTCCTTAATAAAACATTGCCTTTATGCTTTAAGACAATTTCAATTCAAATTTTTAAAAAATTACTACTGTAAATATATTATGTAGCATAAAAAATTATAAGAGAATAAGTAGAAAGCTTTAAACGTTCTAAATCATGGAAGTAATTTCAGTGATTAAAGCATTATTAGAAAAATAAGAACAAACTAGAATTTGTTAAACATATTAAATTTTACTGTCGTAATTTAGTTTCTTAAATAAAGGGGACCGTGGTCAATAAAAATTGCATAAAGTACTGAATTAACGTGACCACCGTGACCGCGTACCCAAAACACAAAATCTGATTGGTGAATTGCTTTGAAATATGCTGAATATGTTCAAATCATTGCGACAAATTGTAAATGTCAAACTGTAAACTGTTTTAAATGGATGAGTACACTCAGAGCTCGAAAGCTCTGAAAGAGACGGTGTCATCTAATGTTCCCAAAAATGTTTCACTTTTTCAGCATTAAATAAATAAGGCGTTACCTCTGACGGAGCCATTCCTTGCAGTTTTAAAGTACTTTGGCAGACACTTCTCACCTCCCCAATTGGCAATCCGCTATGAAGCTAACTTCAGATCCCGATCCCGTCACATTAACTATCAAACACTTCAATTATTTGCAGCAGCATATAAGGGAGAAGAAAAAATTTCAGTGATGTTCAAGAATGAAAACATAAATGTAATATAATGGATTTTTAAGTCGTACTACTAGGTGTTATAAAGCTCAAAATAACCAATAGTGGCCGAGATTCTGTTGATGATGATCAGTGTTAAGGGAGCTATGACAAGTTTTCTTAACACAGGGGATGATTTACATAATGAATTTTTACCAACAAGATCAACAACTAATCGCCAATCATTTTCAGGGAATCTGTGAGGTAAAAGAGGAAGTCATTTCGAAAAGGACCACCATTGCTCCAAAATGTCTATGCATTATAAGACAAAATATTATGCACCTGCCTCGTTATACCCGTCAAATAAAATAAGTTGTGATCTTTCGAAATAATGTGTCGCGTACTTTAGTGAAACCTTACATCAATATTGTTCCCCCAATCAATATTAAAATCAATATTGGATACTTCCTACCACAACTAAATAAGGAGGGCATCAGAATCTTAGAGGATTATCAAATATGGGCTTGATCAATACAGGGTAAGGCATATAGCAATTACATGGAGCTCGACTGAATTTTAACAATGACGCGTTATGAAAATTTTTTAATTAAAAGAAGAATTTTATTTTAAATAAATAAAAAATATGAAAGTAACAAGGGCATAAAAAACATAAAATGTGTTTATTAAACACGGAGGGAGTAGACTAATAAGCGCACTAACAATACTATTCTACAAAATTATAAGAGAAAATAGGGTTCCACGGTAATGGAAACGAAGCATCACTATACCCATTTTTAAAATGGGAAAAAGGAAGGACCTTTCCAATTACAGAGTCTAATCCTGCTTAGTTGAGTCATGGAACTATTTAAAAGCATTTCTGAATGAGAATTTATCCGGCCAAACACCTAAAAGAGTAATGAATGAGGTGAAGAATGAATGGCCTTCATTAATTATGGGTCAAGTCCATGATGTTACGCCTGAAAAGATTGGACTCTCAGAGGAACAATAAGACTCGAAAAAACGCTCAACTATTGAGGCAATCTTCGTCATCCGTCAGATAAACGAGACATCGATGCGACGTTAGAATAATAACCCTTATAACATGGAGACTAAGAGAAAGACCACCAATAAGTTGGACATCCTCCCACATGAAAAATCAACTTTAAGTTAAAAAATGGAAACTAACTGATCTCAATTAATGAAAGAAAAATTTTGTTGCCTATCCTATGAGGAAGATTCCATACACACTGATTTCCAAGGTAATACTATCACTGAATGGCCTCGTAGAAACCGTTATTTGCAACTGCTTTTAATATATTCGTCACGGCGTTCTAAAACCGTGCTACCACATGAAACTATTTCACTTTTGCAAAAAGAAGCAATTAGAATAAGCCTGGCGAATACGTGGGGAACACGGAGGGTTATCGCGCACAATCACGCCTTGTTTGACGAAACATTCCTTGACAAGTGTCGTGTTGGGGGGGGGGAGGTGGGTGTTTACGCAAACGAAGACTGCATCAACTCCACACAAACCCGATACTATAGTCGATTTTCTGGGAACATCTGCACTACATCTTTATAGCACCCTACAGTTTTACCCTCTGTTAAAAATTTTAATCTTAATACATTTTTAAACGAGTCTTGAACTAAGTACACTACGTGTATGTACATTTTCAGAAAGTGTGTGTTGCAAGTATGCCTTTTGCAAACTATTTTAATACAGATATAGAATGTGAAGTCCACTCCTCTCCATTCTTATATCGTACGTAATAACATGAGAATCATTACTCGTACGAGTAACATCCAAGCTGTCTGCTAGGGAAATAGAAAAAAACTATGCTTCTTCCAGTGATAAAATAAGTTTGATATACACATATATATATATTATTTTTCATAAAATTGGTCAATTATTAGCTACCATTCCTATGCAAATTTCGATTCGGTAGAACAGTAAATAATCAGTGTGAAATACTGATCATAAGATCAGGAGACGAACATGAATAGAAAAAAAATAAGTAGGTATATAGGCAATAGGCAATATATCCCAAAAGGCAATTGTATAAATATCACCAATAATGATAGAAAAAATTACGTTGACGTATGAAAGGGCTCTTAGAATATAACGCCAAACTAATTTATATTAGTTAAATGAAGTTAAAGTGTCAACATGGAACACGGAAGCTCATCGAGCTGAGAACCCAAATGCTATACCCAAATAGTACAGTACAATTGTACGTCGATATAACTCTACACGCAAAATACTCAGCAAGCAAAATATTGACAATCACAACTTTCAGGGACCGCCACCAGTATATTGTCTACAACTTAGTTCTCTGTTGGAGCGGTAGTGCTGCCGGAGACGAAAAATCTCACCATTTGCACGGAAGAGAAATGACGATATCGCTGCCCATGAGTTGTGGCATCGTCTAACGTTCTCTTCACATCCTCCCTCAATCATTATCCGAGTACAATACTAGAGAAGTCATTGTTCAATAAACGAACCCTCATGATAGTTCCCCTCCAATCGCCCCTCCGTCGTGGCCGGCGAACAAAGAATTCTCCGGTGTCTACACATCCTTGGCCCTATATCACGCACCCCCGACGGGCACACACACCGTCCCTGGGCGTGGTCCCCGCGCCGGCAACAGCTATCGATCAACCCGTACTGACAACCCTCCGAGGGGCTCGTCCGCGCCTCCGATTCCTCCTTCGAAGGGCGAGACGGAATTGGCGAAGGCCTGGCGGGACCTGTGGAGCTACCGCGGGCCCTGGCACGCTCCCGAGAATTTATCCGAGTTGATGAGAGTGTCCCCCGAGCACACCGCCCATTTGAGCACACCTTTGTGTTCGGTCTGACATTGTATTTCCCCCCGTCTTCGCTGCCAACGTGGATGAGCACTCAAAAAAATGTGATCGCCTGCTTCCGCAGCTGTTCGTCGGCGTTTCGTGTTGGCTTTCGAGAGGTTTAGAGCATGAAGATGAATTTCAGGAGCAACGTTTCCCTTCACGACGCACCGAGCGTCTTTAAATGTGCATGCGAGATAAATTACACACTTGAGGTGACTCACTGCAATGTAGGAGAAACGTTGATTCACCTATTATCACCACTGTACTCACCGACATTTACTTTTGCCAACCTCAAACTGCAGTAAACTTACTAGTGCACATGACTAGAGCACGTTTAGAATGACAGATTTTCAATACTAGAATCGATTTGAAGAAATAATCCAAAAATATAATACTCTCCGCCAATGTCTCTGTTTCTTCGCACCCCTCATAATTTTAATGATTTATGTTATGAAACACGCAAAAAAATTTAAGATCCACTTTTCTACGTGTTCGTAAAATGTTGTCAATTTATTTTACAAATTCAATTAGTCTCACAGTATTAGATAGTTTTAACATAACAAATTTTTTTTGAAAACGTTTGCTCTAGAAAATATTCTATTACATTACAGCATTTGTGGATCTTTGACTGAAGCAGACTTTTAATAAATGTGGTTCCTTTTTTTAAAGGTATATATCACCCATCGTTCAATAATTCTCACGAAATATTCGTGCCTCAATAAAAGCAGTTCCCACCCAACATGCTTTGATGTTTACCCGAGTTATGAAATTTAATCATTTGACACATGATTCAACAATGAAGTGACTACTCTATGGGAGAATATTATTTATAAATTCCCACATATACGCTCTCTATATTCACATACTTGATTTCAAATCCACAATGAATTTCTGAGAACGGCCAATTGAAGTATGAAATGCAACTAACAAGTTAAATTTGAGCTATGCAGTAAAAAAACGAGACAATTTTTTTAAACCCTGACTTGCATACCCATTTATTAAAATTTGACAGCGCGAGGTCAAAACGTCCTCGGACTCGACTTCCTCGCTATATTTTCGAACTCTTCCTCCGCTTGCGAGTGCTTTGAATGCCTACAGGTTCGCAGATTGTCTCGCTGTCGTCCTCATTCTGAAAGATAGGAACTGCTGTCTGTCATCCTACATACGTGGAAAGGTATAGTCCGGATTATTTATTTATTCATTTTGCCAAATAGAAGGAAGACTAAAATACTAGTATGCGGAAGAGAGAAGCTGAGTGCGGACATCGAGCTACAAGGGGAGAAATTAGAACAAGTGGAATCCTTCACCTA
>WURS02042980.1:0-11199 GCA_011762765.2 Rhinocypha anisoptera | reverse complement strand
AGGGTCGAGTGTGGTGCTGAGCGGGGCGGGAGGGGGGGGGGGGGTGGCGGGGGGGGGGGTGGGGGGGGGGGGGGGGGGGGGGGGGGGGGGTAACACAGCTGTTGCCACACGAATACGGATTATTCCCGAATTGGATTTCCATAAAGTTCTGCCTGAGGCCGTGTCGTTAGTACTTGGTTTGATATACATCCATTACCATGAATGGTTGTTTTATCGTTAGTAAAAATGGATGATGTATCCTCGTGTGGAAATTTCGGATATAGAAATGATCCTCGCGTGCGCGAAATATCTCTATTACTTCATTGTGAGGACGGTATTCGCATCTGTGCAATGAAGAGCTGTTATGCGAATTGTTACACATTTCGTGTTTTGCTTATTTTATTGTTCTATTGCTAATTTTAAGAGCTTCAACAATTATGCTGGATCTAATTTTAAGAATGTAATGATTCAACCAAAGATATTATACTCCAGTTTGCACACGTTCCCTTCAAATGTCTCAGTTCCTGCAAGTCTCTTAATTTCACTGATACAAAGACGCGCTATCCAGATGTCTCCCAATATGACATCTCGACTAAGTCTCCCCAAATGCAAAAACGTGGCCCTTTAATGCTTCAGTTGTCCATTCCCTCATCTTTTGCACCATATCTACATTATCTTCGCGATTTTATTTCGTGAGGTCACTGCTGCGAAAACGTTTGATCTGTATGCAAGGAGTCTCTGGTGACGTGATTTTTTTCAAGGGGTTTTTGTGTGGGTTAAGACATTCGCGGTAGAGAATCGGGGTGGAAAAATATTCCTTGTGTTAAAAAATCAAGGGTTTGTTTTACAGTACGAAAAAGCAAACAAAAGGTTTGCTCCAAGATACCGAAGGAAGTCCTGTCTACCTTCAAATGACGACCCCGTCTTGAGCGCACGCAGGACAAATGACAATTCTTTGTCATTTATTAATTATTCGAATAGAATGCCACTAATGATTAATAGTTGACAGGGTGTGCGATTGTAAAAAGTCGCCATAGAACACATCCCCATAGTGTCTATGAAAAAAAATAAATGCTAGTGATAATGATACCTGCTACTTCCGCAATGTTGGTTGCATACCCCACAGGACAGTCTTATACCCTAGTTGTTTCGGCATTTCAATGTTTAAGTAAAAAACATCATGGTGTTAGTGTAATTAGGTGCAGCCTGATGTAAAACGTTGATAAAATTTGGATAATAATGCAAACTTAATTTTTTTTTACCTATCCTTCCCTATTATACTGACAGTATTCGATAATATGCAGCTAAGCCACTCATGCTTCCATCGTTTTATATATTTTCACAAACATTTTTCCTATTATAACGATGGCCACTACAGTGAGCTGCTCTCTTCTCTACTGAGATTAGGTTGCCCAGCACTATAAAAAAAAAATTGGCTATGTTTCTCTGACGGATATTTTAATAATATTGCACACGCACAGTTACCTATGTAGCGATGCGTTTCGTCTCTTGGCTAATATTTACGACTCTGCCAGTCTCTCAATTTTCCATTAACTGATTCTGGTAATCATAATTTTTCTTATATCTTAAGTGTAATTGTATTGTACCCATGTTTTGTTGTTTCTAGTCTCTTTATTGCTTCCTAGATATTTTTTCATTTCCATTGAAGGAAACAATCTGCAACTTTTTTGTTGGATTTCCTTCAGATTGAAACTGAGTCTACTTTCAAGTGATACGTATACTCAGAAAACATTTTTCCATCAAAAACGATATTTTCTTGATATTGCTATTTAAACCGTAATTTCTTTTTCATTCTCTGGTGTCTCAACTCAGAAATAGTGAAACGATCATTTGAATAAAACTTACCGAAGAGTTTGGCATTGTGTGAAGTCTCTTTAAATTGTTTTGTTTATTTGAGTAAGTTCTGTCGAGTAGAATATTTGTGAAAAAGTACAGATTTTAGATACACCTCGTTTCATCATATTTTCGTTCTTGGTCACTTTTGTTTTAATTATTACTTTAAAAAAATAATTTTCTTTCTTTATTTTAAATCTTTCTCCTTCGCCAGGGTAATGCCAGGAAAAAACTTTCCATTAGTGTACACTTCAATGCCGAATGTTAATTAGTGATACATTAGATCGATTTGCATGACCATTTAATATGACTCCGAAGTGCCATGACTTCCATCGTCTCACAGAGTATGATAATCATTATCTACGTTAGCTATGGCACGGTATCCCATTTTCAAACCTTACTCTGTTGGAAGCATAATCCAAAGATCATTTATTGTTTATGTCTCAGAGCAGTGTCCATATATCGCTTGCATTATTCTACAGTGTAATTGTATCGGATCTTTAAAAACTTTCTTCATGCTATACCAAAAAATGAGTGTAGTTCCATCCCGTGCGTCTGTGAATCATATTCGAAGCTGGCGAAATTACGAGAGTAAGATCAAACGATTTAACTGATGAATTGAACTTGACGATAAACATATTGTTAAGTTTTTTAAGTAGTCAAGCAACACTAAACATACTAATTAGTCAAGGAAGACGCCGGTTTTGATTTCACACTTCTTTATGAGAATTTAATTTTCAAAAACCGTCCGGGTTAGCCTGGTAAGTTCGCCGGCTAACCCCCTAAGGTCGCGGGTTCGAGTCCCACTCAGGGAACCGTTTGTCAGGGATCAATCGCTCAGGTAAGTGATCTGTTTGTCAGGATGGGATTTTTATATGACTTGAAGAGGTGACAAATGACCATAGCCGTCGAAGCACCCTATAAACAAAAAAATACTACTATTTAATTTTCAATCATAATGGATAATTCTTGGCTACTTAAGGAAAAGGGCTATCAAACCCAGGTTTACCTGATAATCGTATTTTACGTTTTAATTCAAGTAAATGTATGCCCTAAGAGCTCGTATGCTCTGCTGTCACACTCTAGATGCTCAAAATAATCTTCCTTAGATTCAGTCCCTTTTTTTTACTCCTTATTTTGACTCAGCCTTATGATAAATCGGGCACAGAGATTATTGCTCCCAGAATTCTTGATTCATAATCCTTATATACGTATTATTCATAAAGAAACGAAACTATTTCCCATCTACCGAGATGGATGATGGCGCAAATTGGAATATTTTGCGACTCGCTCTCAGCTGCCGTTGCCTGAGTTTTCTTCGTAGACAGATACAAGGGAGCGAGTGAGCGAAAGAGAGCGGAAGGGCAATTTTCCCTCAATGTGGGATTGCGTTTTCACTGAATATCATCTCTTGCCATGAGTGAGGGTTTGGGAGAGTTATCTCTCGGAATAATAATAATAATAAAGTGTGACTAGGATAAAAACGTAAATGTGTGTCACGGGGAGCATTAGAATTAGGTGAAATAGGAAAAGTGGAATAGTTTGGAGGATTCTGACGAAATGTACGTTCTAACCGATCGGAATAAATTTAGGAGACAAGAATATTAGAGGACGCCTGTTTCGTTTGGGGAAATGGTGGCGACGAGTCCTTTCCGCCGTCGGACGGAGCCGTTTTTCCAGGAACGATCCCCTTGGCTATTGGACATTCGACAATTTACAGAGCTGTGACCCCCCTCCCCCCGTTGTTCTCTGCCAATTACCTCCCAAATATGTAGAACGACGGTGGATATATAGGGTGCCCCTTTCGATCAATTCATTGTCGAGGGAACGGTCGTGAAATCGGTGGTTTTTTTTTCAAATACTGGGAAATATGGAGCATTTGGTGGGTGATAATTTGGAACGACAGTGGGGAAACTATTTTGGCTTATAAGCGAAGAGGAGTCATGAAGATATTTCGGAGGAAAGCTTTTTTTTAAAACTCCTCGGTGAAAATTCATGCCAAATTTCATTCTCGCCGAAGAGAAAATGTTGTTACTTTGGCGATCGGTAATCTACCGTTAAAGGCAAGTTTTTTTTTATAAGTTCAATAAAACATAGTACTCGTATCCCACTCCAGAATTATTTCATTTTCATCTCTGCATGCCTAACAGCCATCGTTCTATCAAATTTCCCCACCAATTAGCTCTCTTTCTTTACCGTTCCCGCAAATTCTTCGTTTGTTCTACTCCCCGCCGAATCAAATTTCTTCATTTTTTTGCAAAACTGACATCTCAAAAGGCTCTAATCTACTTATATAATCTTTCTTTAAGGATCACGTATCAAATCCATCTCGTGACTTTGGTTCATTTTACTAAAAACAGTATATATTAGTTAGATTTCATGACATCAAACTACTTTCTTTTACACAAAATCATGAACAAGAGTGATCAGTTGAGTGCCACCCATTTTATTCTATCTAATAATGTCTAAAATCTGCATTTAAATAGCAAAAATATTATTCAGTCCATGATACCTAAAAATATATGTAACTGTAACCCATTTCACTTTCTGCAATAATATCTTTATTTACAGATAAAGTATTAAATTGTTGCTTTCGTATTAATTCACTCATGCCTGAAACTTACATGAAATTCATTATAACAATATGTTTATTCAATAATCAGTCGCACCCTGCAGTCTTAAGTTTATGTTTATTTGCATTAAAGGTTGTTACAAGCATTTATTTACTCTTTTACAATTCTATTATTGTAAGGAAACACAGGTTATTCTGTTAAATCGTCGTCTTATACTTTTTTAATACTTACGTGTTTGAAATCGGCCAGGAAATTTAACGAAATACCACTCTGAAACAGTATTTTATTCCGTAAGGTGTTCTATCTATTCTGTATGGAGCTTCTGCTTGTCCAGTGTTCCTTTAGTCAGTATTTACTTATACCAAATAAACATCTGAATATTACTTCGTGTGTATGAAAAAGTCCGGAAAGATTACGGAGTACAAAATAACTTTTTGTTTACGAAAAATATGTGACTATTTTGCGTTGCATCATGGGTTATTTCCGTACAAAAAAAGCCCTATTCAAGTTTATAAATGTCTGCTTATATGGTTCGTATACTTTTCAGAAGCAGTTTTATTGCTAATTAGTTGTTAAACGCTTTCAGACTTGGACATCAAAGGACAAGGCTCAAACACATAGTCCAATTTATAATTTAGCTCATACGCAGTAATATAATTTATATTACTGCGTATTGTCATAATTGTCATAGTAACATGAAAGGTCTGGATTTGTAGCAATTTCATGCTAATATAACGTTTTTATTTTCACTAAGATTCTTTTTTTTTGACCTTTATAGACAAAAGTGATAATTTGGGACAAATTTTATAAATAATTATGAGGAAATAATCATCTCTATTGTTCCATATATCATTCGTTCCGATAAAATTTGCTTTATAAATATAGAAAAATCATCGATATTCGCGTACTTTTCTTCATGTAGGATTCAGGTGACTTGCCTTTTAAATATCAAATTAGAACCACCAACCCTGAAAATTTTTCATTTCCCGACGAATTTGAGTTTTTCAGATCATGCCAGGGAAGGTGAGCAAAAATGAGTCCACGTATTTCTGATTTTCTCCACGTCCTCACATTGAAATTTCCTCTTTCATAATGACGTATTCGTATTTTAATGAAATTTGTATGGATAATACGAAGTTCAAAGCCTTTCATGGGTATGTTAATTTGGAAAAGACAGGCGTAGCTTTAAATTATGTTTCATTTTAGGTTCAGGCTTAATTCTGAAGTATTACTAAAGATCTCCTCACCAAAATAATCATCTAGAGGAAAAATATATATTCGAGTCTTCCTGAAAGTGACAATTGGCCTCATTTAGGGCCTCGGAGAAAAATTATGCCAAAAAATTCCCTAAAATAATTTACCGATCTCCCAGAATGCGGAAAAGAGGCCTAATTTTAAACCGTGGATACTTTTTATCCCCTCCTGAAACTCCGCAGTAGAGGTTCAGCTTCTTTTTATAATTAGTCCTTTACAGAAGAAGCGAATAGGAAGCATCAACTCTCCATTTAGTGTTTTGACTGTTTTAATCAGTATTGTTTCCAGATAAATTTTCCGCCTTGAGTAGTACAGGTGGTATATGGATTATTAAAGGATCTCTGGTGTAAATCAAGTTGCAGAATTAATATAGTAGTGAAAGAGAGTGATAAGAAATGGAAACATATTAAGGTAAAAAGAAAAGAAATGGATTTGCTACGTGATATAAATAAACAATATGACGATATCTGAGGGTTAGGGATGTGTGTAATGAAATTTAACCTAATGCTCCTCGTATTCTATTGTCATAACTACGGAAGACACATCGGGGCATGATTGGTTTATCTCCTCTACACCCAATTTAACCTCTTCTAACCCAATTTTTCCTAACTGATTCTATACCTTGAAGATCAGAACTAACTATTTCATGAAACGAATACAGAGCCAAGATTATTTTACGGCTATGAAGTATATTTGGTCAGGCCCCTTAATAAAAAGTTGATTCATTGAGTTATGATGGTAAACGGATGTTAAATATCTTTGATAGATAACTACCGCGAGACGGATGCAAGTGTAGCAGGGACATCGACTATAGTAGTATGAAAGTATTCGTATTTAGAAGTTAAGAATTTGTAGGATGTATGCACATGTTCACTGAATGCATTTACATATTACATAGATTCCCTCTTATCAAGATGGAGTTTAAATTAAAATTTAAGCCTCGGACAAAAATTATTTCCACGAGTCCCAAGAGCTCTGATTTTTTTTCTATATTTACTATTCACTTGACATAAATTTAACCTTTAGTAACCTGAGCATGTTTCCATAATCAGTAACTTATCTCAAGTTTTTAATGAACGTAATATTGGAGTTTTTGCTGGTGGGAAAACTCATTTACCTCAGCTTAAAATTAGGGATATATTTGATTACACGTATATACCATTGAATTAGACGGGAGCGGATATCGACAGTAACCACAACCTAGTATTCTTGACTCCAAGAAACAAAAAAATTTAATCCCACATAAATATTTTTAATAGACGGCCCAGGTATTTAATTGTTTATTAAAATTATTTGTGTGGATTTACAAAGTTTTTTTCGTTTCTTGGAGTAATGTAGCAGTTCCATAATGCCACGCCTGAAACCATTTCTTCTATTGGTTTTCTTGCAGTTCCAACTAAAATTCGAGACTCTGAAGAAAACAATGAATAGCGAAACAAAACGATTAAAGGATCGGAACAAGAAATTCTTGGATTGGAGGTAGAAATAGAAAATAAAGTCAAAAAAGCATTGGTTTCAATGTTAGAAAGATTTAAAATGAAAATAAACTCGCTTTCTGAGTAGGCTGACACAAAGACGACACTCCCACAATTTATTTTATATTTAACGGTCAAAAATATCCAAACGGATATTAATGAAAATTTGATTTTTTCACGTAAGTAACATCAGTGAGGGGATCACAATGTGGAGGATCCTTCTACATTGTTAACGAATGCTGGATAAGTGTTCAGTGCATAGTTTTTCTTTATATTGAGACAGGTTGTTGAACACCGGAAAATAAATTTCACTGCGATGCTTGTCGAGATCTGTACACTGTATATACGTACTTACATTCGTCCTTGGGATTACTTAATGGCAGAATGTGATTTATTTTTTCCTTCGGATCTCACACTTGTGCCTGGAATTTCCATTTACTAATCTTAGTCAAAATTACGTCGTATGAATTTCTTTTGGCGTGGCTTGACACATACAGTTGCCGAAGGAAGGAAATATGACATCATATCCTAGTTCAAAAACCATTCAAGAGTGGATCAATATTTTTACTCGAGGAAATACATTGCGTTTTCTCTCAGCCGTCATTAACGAGTAATTCGGAAAGCATGAAATCTATTATCCGGACTGAGGGTAAAATTCAAACTTACTCTCACACTATACAACGTAAAAAATTAATTTTAATAGATACCTACGTATATACTGGAGACGCGTAGCGTTACTGGAATACCTTAGATGAAATATAAATACATGATTAATACCTTTAGAAATAATTTAGTCTTTCATACCGTGTTGTTACAAACTCATTTAATAAAAAAATTAACTAAATATTTTTAAAATATTGAAGAAAAAAGTAACATAGTGCTTGAAGATTAAAAAATTTAGGTAGGTGTCGGTGAATATGGAGGGTTTGGGGTTTATGGTGCGTCGACAGATGAGGTTGGTCACTATGATTCAAGTCGATTTTATATAGGTACGAGCACACTAAGTCTCAGGGTGGAGCCCATCTATTCCAATTGGCTTGGATATTTTTGTATGCAGACTATGGATTTTCAGGCAGGTACATGTGATATCAGGATTTGATTACCCACGTGATGTATACATTGTAATATGGTAACTAGCTATACGTGTACAGAAATCACGAAAGCGAGTTAATTGAAGTTCACCATTGCGTCCAAATTAAATTCTTTCTTTTATTCCCTTCCAAGTCAAACTTCGACTCAATGGTCTCTCCGTGTTGAATTGCACTCGCAATATTGATACTTGACAGTCGCGTTTGACTTGCGTATTAATTCTTAGCATCTCGAGTCGCTCCCATGCCCTCATTTCCATTGTAATTATTTGGCGCAATTGTATGCTTCAGTATTATTTTTATGGGAAAGAGTGCATGCATTTCTTGTCAGGGAAAAGGAAGAGGAGTTGTTTAAAACGGATACTTCATTTGGAATAGAGAATAAAATAAGATATGCCATTCAAAATTGATTTCATGTCATCAGATTTTCAGATTTTCAGAAGGCATACCTATTGCATCGCTGATTAAACAAAGAATGGGAATGGAATGGAATTGGGGACGAAGTTGCATATTCGAGATATATATATATTTGCGAAATCACATTGAAATATGATTAATTGAAATGCATGATTGAGACTGTAGAGACGATAACTGCACAATGCGCTGCCTTGATAACAAATTCCGAATACGCAAAAGCCTTCTAACGGAATTGATAAAATTAAATTGATAGTTTTAATTAAATATCCCGTCGAATGGCATAAAAGTGCTTATTGGCGCACGTGCATGAAACTGTACGAAACCTCGCACAATGGCTCAGTGTGGAGTGGAAGAATATATTATTCGATAACATTCATCGGTAGACTGACCATGACCACTTGTGTGAAATCTCTACAATGTTTTAGAAGCTTAGAATAGCAAAAAAGGTGGAAAGGCCATGTGACACAAAAACATGTACTACGGCACACAGCTGTGGTTGATGACAAAGTAAGGTTTGCGGATAACCGTGTGTATTTATGTCAGTTTGCATGCGTGAGTGGGAGAGTGAGAGAAATAGATAGAAATAGAGAAATCGAGAGATAGAGAGAGAGTGAGATAGGGAGAGTTAGGGAAAGATTGTGAGAGGTATAAGGAATAGAAAAATAGAATGTGATAGAAGAATTAGAGACAATGGAGATAGATTGAAGAAATAGAGAAAATGCAAAGAGATAGAAGAAATAAGGATATAGAGAGAGATAGAAAGAATAGAGAAAGTAGAGAGTCATAGAAAACATTTAGAGAGGTAGAAAAATAGAGAAAATGGAGAGAGATAGAAAAAAGAGAACATAGGGAGAGAGATAGACGAAATATAGTCAATGTAGAGAGATAGAAGAAATAGAGAAAATGGAGAGATAGAAGAAATAAGGAAAACGGATAGCGATAGAAGAAATACTAACAATATAGAGAGATAGAAGAAATAGAGTCAATATAGTGAGATAGAAGAAATATAGTCAATATACTCGTAGTCAGATCGAATAAATAGAGAAAAAAAGAGAGATATTCAGAGAGAAATTGAGATAGCGAGAGCTAGGTACACATCAAGTGAAATATGGAGAAATAGGTCGAGATAGAGAGCGAAATAGTGAGAAGGAGAAATAAAGAGCAAGAGAAAAAGATAGAAATACATAGAAAGAGTTACAAATATAAATATAGAGAAAGAGATGAAAATATATAGAGAAAAATTGATGGAAATAGAGACTACGGGAGATGAGAAGTTATAGGGAAGGATAGGCAGATATAGGATGATATATGGAGGTATAGGGAACGATAGGGTGAGACGTAGAGAAATAGATACAAATAGGGAGAAATATAAACAGAAAGAAAGGGAAATAGAGATTAATGGAGAGAATTGAAAAGTAATAGAGAGAAATAGAGAGGAAGATAGGGGAAATAAAAGACATAGAGAGAGAAAAATAGAAATAGAGATTAATGTAGATAAATGGGGAGAGAGGGAGAGAAATAGAGAGAAAGAGAAATAGAGACTCTTTGAGGAAGGAGAGAAAAATAAAGGAATTGAGAGAAATAGAGAAGACATAAATGTAAAAGAGAGGAAGTAAAAGGAATAGAGAGTAGATAAAATGAATAGTGAGAGGGAGAAATAGATAGAGAGGGATAGAAGTAGAAATAGAGAGGAAGGGAGAAGTATGTAGAGATTGGGATGGATATAGAACAAGAGAGGGTAGAGAATAGAGAGAGAGAGAGGGAGATAAATAAATAGGTACAGAGGGGAATGAAGAGAGAGGGAGCGAGATAAAGAAAAATAGAGAGAAAAAGGAATAAAGACTAATGGAGAGAAATGCAAAGGGATAGAGAAAAATAGAGGGGAATATAGAGGATATAAAAACATAGAGAGAAAGGGTGATAAATAGAGAGAGAGTGAGATAAA
Source organism: Rhinocypha anisoptera (assembly GCA_011762765.2). NCBI lineage: Eukaryota > Metazoa > Arthropoda > Insecta > Odonata > Chlorocyphidae > Rhinocypha > Rhinocypha anisoptera. The sequence continues at coordinate 614 of WURS02042980.1, read as the reverse complement.
TTCGAGAGGGAGGAAGAGAAATAGGAGTAGAGGCTAATGGAGATAAATAGAGAGAAAGGGAGGGATATGAAGAGAAAGAGAAATAGACTAATGGAGAGAAATGGAAAGGAATATTGATAAATAGAGATAAATGGAGATAAATAAAGAGAAATAGAGAGAAGTAGAGAGGAATAAGGATAAATAAAGAGGATTAGAGAGAAGTAGAAATGAATAGAGAGGAAATAAAAGGAATAGTGAGAGATATAAATAGAGAGAAGGATATAAATAGAAAGAAAGAGAGAAGAATATAGAGAAAGGGATAGAAATAGAAAAAGAGAGGGAGAAGAATAGAGAGAGAGGGGCACAGACCGTGAGGGATAGAGATAAATAGTAATTGAGTGTAATAGAGAGCGGAATAAGGAGCGAGATAAAGAGAAATAGACAGCGAGAGAGAGAGGGAGGGATAGGGAAATTGTGTATGAGACAGAGAGATGAATGATGAGAGACGGGGGGGGGACGTAAGAGAGAGAGAGAGAGAGGGATGGTGAGGGGACGTGACGGCGGTCAGATGAAATGATGAAGTAAGATGATTGTGGATGAGGGTGTGTGTGTATGAGAGGGGGAGGGGGCGTGGC
>WURS02042970.1:0-11199 GCA_011762765.2 Rhinocypha anisoptera | reverse complement strand
TCGGAAGTGCGTGTTGGTGGTTGGCTGTCCGTTGGACCCTCATTTTCAAATTCGTTGTCGTAGTTGAACTGTTTCTCAGGGAGGCTGATCATGGGAATATCATCCCCATCCTCTGACGGCAGGAAAACTTCGGTGGGGGTGGATGCGATGGAGGATGGTACACTGGACAGGGGACTGAACTTAGAGGATTGGGATTTGGTGGAACCAGATCGACCAAGAAGGGATGCTAGACGTTGGGCTCGCTCTTGGGCGGAATGTATAGCTCGTCCCTTCTCATTTGTATTGGTACCATCGTCCGCTAGCGCACCCGGGGAACTGGCCCGTGAGTGGATCGTGAGGCCGTTGATAGGAGGCGAGCTTGAGCTTACGTCCACTAGTGGCAATGATTGGGAATCCACGGAAGCTTTGTCCGTAGATGAAATGCTGGCGGTGGGTAACGGTTTTTGGGGCAATGAAATCGTCCTCGTATCCCAGCGGGTTTCCGACGGCGCTGACCTGCCAGGCCTTTGGTCCAGACCGTATTCACTTACTGAGAATTTAACACGGTTTGAGCTTTTCAGAATGCCTGCATTCCTACTTTTGCCCTGAGTTCCAGTGGGGTCCAGTAGCCGTTCATGGGGCATCTCAGTTGGCGTTGTCGAGATGGACATATGTGGCCCTGGAGAAGATCTGCTCGCTCCAAATCCATCAGTCACGCTCGAGCGTCGAGACGACGAAGCCATAGGGAGATCGAAGTATCCGCCGACCATCTTGGTGTGTTTGGGTCCTTTTTTATAAGGCGAAAGATAGGGTTTCCGATCAACGGAGATTTCTTGAGTCTTTCTCTTTTCGTCCACTCGCTCTCTTCCTCAGACGGTCATTATCTTGCTTTCTTGTGCTTCCCGTTCCTTTCTGTTGCGGCTGGTGAGAGTTCAAAGATGTGATCCTAGACACAAGTCAGATGGCAGGTCCCTCCAAGGACTTGATCTTGGAGGGGTTCAACCCCAGATTCAGCACGCACCGTAATATAACACAATGAGTCAGATAGAATGAGACACGGAAAATGAAACCTCAGAACAAAGCACTACCATGAGGCTCTGAGTTGTTCACCAGTCAAGGCGAGGAAGATAGTTGAAGAGAGGAGGGGGAAGGGCAAATCCCGCTACAAAGAATGGCAATATATCACGAATACATGTCAGGTTATTAATCCAGCATGCAGTGTGTCCCAAAAATACAGCAATATCGGATAGAAGGACGGGTAGACAAGGAATAATCAAAAGGAAACGAGATAATGAAGGAGGGAGTGAGAAAGAGAGGGAAAGTAAAAGAGAAACCGATATAATCCACCACCGGGAAACGAGATGGCGGAGAATGAGCCAGATTGAAACAGCTGACAAAAGAGTCCGCCTGATGGAGGAAGGAGAGTAAAAACGGCCGTGGGCTTTGGACAATGGCGGACAGAGAAACGGATCGAGACCAATCACTGTGTTCAGTGCACCACCCGGATCATATGCCAAAAGACAGTCCTCCCCAAAAACGCCTCGCCTTTCTCCTTGGTCCGTGTTGCAAGGAATTCGCTTTTGGGGTTAAGCTGGCCTACTTTTCTGACTTCCGAGGGGAGAAAGGTATAGAAATCAAAAAAGTTGGGTGGGAGAGGGAACTAAGGCAACAGGAGAATTTCTATAGCCTGGTTGTTTGCTTTGCCACGATGATAAATCACCGAAATTGGAAACAAAAAGGATATTATAAAACTGGGGCTTATGAGACGACAAGTTCTGCGATCAATCACACAGACCATCAGATAACCTGAAAAAAAAAATCATTCAAAAAACTAGAAAAGTATTCCCCCTAGGTCTGGGCCAGGACGGCGGTGGATGGCCGCGCCAGGTGACACCCAACCCAGAGCCAGGAAGACTAGAACGGATGGACGTGCCCAGACAGACTTCAGGCGTGAAAAGCCCCAGGAGGTTTCCTTTTTCCATTTTCATTTTGCTTCGCGGCTGCCGTAAATCCACAATGCACGGATCTGGTTCCACGGGATCCGGTAGACATGTACCACAGTACAGTGGCCAAAACAGTCACATTTTGAGAATCTTGCGCAGCACAGCTCAAGCGGGTAGAGGATAATCTTGTGTGAATTTTGAGACTTGCCAGCCAATCATAGGCTGGGACCGTCGAATCGCTGGTACACGAAGTAGAAGAATATAAAAAGGAGAAAGGGTGACAAGGGGATACTAATGGTCAGTTAGGATGCAGCTTAAGAAGAGAATAAAAAAGGAACGCCTCTTTTCTCAGACACACTCGAGAGGCCAACGTCCAAAAGTGGACCCAAAATCCAGACTAAATGAATTCTGAATCTTTTAGCGCCCGCAAGCCGTCATCCAGAACTTCTGGATCCGCAGATCAGTTCAGAGTTTAGGAGAATAATAGCTTCTGGATTAGGGGGTTGCTGATAGTCGGTGGGTGTGTGGACTGTTGTCGCTGGAGCAGCCAGTACAGCGGGATATGTGAACAACCTCCGACCCATAACATTCGGTTACCCGATGGTGTTGCCATGAGGCATTCCGATTCGTTGATAAGGGTGTTTTGGAGATGATCATCCGGCAGATAACTGGGCCTGATATACATAGAACTGCAATCCATGTGGCGCGAATGGAGCCATTACGCAGCTGCCAATCAGGAATACAAAGATAGATCAAGTAGATATCCCGGTGGAGAGTGGACCAGGGGAAATAATTTACCCAAAAGCCAGCTATGAAAACGGTGATTTGACAGGGAGAAGAGGGAGAGGTGTGAGGTGAAGAAGTGAAGAGCTGAGGTGAGGTTGGAGTGGAGGAAGCAGCCGCACATCAGATGGCGGCAGCTGGAGAGATTACGAAAGCAGCCAAATCATCCCCTATCTGGACTGCCACTACTCGACATGGGCCAACAGAGGATGAGGATCCGTTCAGTCTTCTATCGGTAGCTTAGCTATCTATCTATTTATTTATCTGTGTTATCTATCGTGTGTATTGCCTTGACTCGTGGTATCAAATATCGGTCCACTGATGTTGCGTTGAGCGGTTGAACCAACTTTGAGACCAAGGAATCGACACCAAGCAGAAGAGTTCAACGATTCAATTCGCCAATTCTGAATCCTGAGCTGTGAATCCTCTGCTTTTTGTACTTCTCCACTCAACTCCCTCTGCACTGTTCACTATCCTGCCACCGTCCTCAATTGTGTGATCGTTGGGACTTTATTCCAGGCATCATGTTTTACAACCCCTTTTTTTACATGATGTCAATAGGTGTCTCAATTCAAGCATTCAGTTCTGTCAGTGATACCCGGTCTAGTTGAGATGATACTGTGCTCTGTGAGAGCGTTGTGTACAATGCACGGCAGCTCAGCTCTTTGCATCGGGAAGTTAGCGGGTGATATTGCTGGTATCTATCTGTATCTGCATAACGCATGCCACTCCAGAGAATTGACCACCATACGATAGAAACAACCCGAATTGTTCGACTCTTGCATCTGTCAGTCATCATGCTCGCCATATCACCGGCACTCTCAATTGCCAGCACTCACTCCCCAACTAACGGGTACTCGCATCGCCGGTACCTCCCTCCCTTGTACCAGTTTTATACCCTCTACTAACATTGCTCTCTCCCGCAATCCAAATCGAATCACCTTCCTCAACAATGCAACACAATGTGTCACACGAGAAGACCGGAGTACATCCATCCAGCAAATGCTTACTCCAGCACCCGCTCCCCTCCTTCGCTTGTTCAACATCTCTTACCCGCAACGGGGTACTTCCCCCCCGCGATAAAATTAGTGGCCGAGGATGTCTGTACAACCTGCGCCCGCGCAAAGGCCAATCTTTAATTGAGGTTTGAGAGCGGAGGGACGAGGCAAGAATCTTGCGTTATTGGTCATGGTGACACGAGTGGGAGGTTGAAATGGGAGCGGATGTTCCATCCGCGCTGAGTCGTTGGTGTCTTGAGTCAGTCAATTATTTCCAATTTCTGAGTGATCTCATTCACCTTCTTTACATAATATACAAAAGTACCGTCTGCATGCAGGTTTATAAATCTCTCTGGTTGGCCGAATCCTGCTAAGCACATCACATCCGTCGTCAGTCTGCTGACCCAGTCGGCCCTAATCCACCCTCCCGATTAAACCACACGCACCAACAGCTTATTCCAATCTACCTCCTCACATCCACGTTGATTATAATAGCAGCATGTATTATTATTAGGCAAAGCTTATCTATTTTTGGGCAAATGGATCCGTCCAGACCCGTCTTACCTCGAAGAAGTGACTAACTAACTACAAAGTAGTATCGTCACAGTAGGTAAGCATAAATCTACAGGCAAAATGCCCTGTTTGCAGATGGTCGTCGAAAGGTACCTGAGTAGTGGGTTTATCTGTCCGTGCTCTACAGAACAAGAAAGGAGCTTGATTTGAGCTTGCTGCCCAAATGTTTACATTTATTTCTCCTTGCAATGGGCTGGGTATTAGATCGAAATATGGTGATAATAAATTGATGATTTTAGAAACTTACTCCCCAAAAATCAATGCATGTTTTATTCGATAATTGGGAATTGCAGACTTCATGGGCCATCATCACAGTGGATATGCATACAGAAGAGGGGAACATATTCCTATATTTCAGATCTATGATGTACCTATAGATCCATGTTATATGATATCTCAGTACAGTAAAGAATACTGATATGGAGAGAAATGGGGTGAGTTGCTGTTGGACGTGACACCACAGTGCCATGCACTTGGGTATATCACAGTAAGGCAAAAGGCGAGATAGAAAAGTAATTGAGGGAAGATAGCGATGGCGGTAAATCAACAGCGATGTATTCATTGAAATATTCCTCTCCTCAGCACTGTTTATGGTATGCCAGCACATCACAACAATCTATCCTCCAAAAATACGCTTTCATTAGTCGGGGACCCGAATAAGGAACTATTGACGAGGTGAACTTAGGACTTTATATAGGCTCTCTCTCTCTCTCTCTCCAGCGCTGCTTCCATTCTCCCCCTTGGCAACGCTTCTAGGCTTTGCTACGTACTTTTAGTAGATACTAATGTCCGAGCTCGACCGATTCGGGAGTCCCCCATATTTCCCTACCATCTAGGCAATAGTCTCCATTAAGGATGAGACATGCAGTGCCCACTGCTCAGCGACAATTCCACAGCCTACAAATATTAGAACTTTTTGGCCGGGGTAGCCTTGTAGTTCAACCTCGACAGAGTGCGGCTATTTCCTCTGTGTGATATGGATTCTTGTCAGTCCGGGACGAAGATCTCGTCTTTTGTCCCATTGGTGTAGCATAGAAAATGAAGTCTTTCTTTCTCAGGCTTACATTTGATTCGGGTCTCATTGGGCATGTCTTGAGATGTGCTGAGAGACCAAATTATTCTTGGTGATTTAACACTAGTGGTGTTAGTCTTGACATGCCTAGAGCAGGCCAGAGTCACATTCGGAGCGGGTTGGAGCGAGTTGAGACCTCGCTCAATCCACGCCACTGGCGGATTCGGGTTGAATGAACACGATCCGAATCCATTGCGGGGTTAAGGAAATCTCACTCCAATCCACACCCGATGCAGACTTGGCGTGGGTTCAGGCCGGATTTTGCGTATTGTCCATGCCACTCTAGAACATGCCTATACCACATCCAGCATTTTTATGGAGTGTGGACCATTCAATAGGGCATGCGGCTCTATCCGATCCGGAGTTCCGATTGCCAAGCATAAGCCCTGTATCCGCCCCGTGCCCCATGCCAAGGATCCCGCTGGGACAAGATAAGAGGACATAACGCACTCTGGTCATGTATTAGAAGTGAGTTTGCCCCAGCAAAATCTTCTTCATTACTGACCTTGTCAATCCAACTCAATAGAGCAATTCAGAATCATGACATACTTCAGTGTTACTCTCCTTGCCCTGTTCCTCTGCTCTACTCTTGCTCGGGACTCCGACCTCGTTGGCTGTAAGGCAGTCTCATGTCCCACAGAGGGCGCTGAAGACACATGCACACTTGCCCAAGATACATTTCTAGGAATCGGAACCGCTCCTATTCCAGATGTCCCATCGTCGCTCGAAGGCTTGTTTCTAGTCAAGGGCGTCAATCTCACCATTGGAGATGGAGAGGCCTCTGAAAATACCCGTGAGTTCAAATCAGTCTATTATCTCGGCACGCCGTCTGGTCTAGAGGTGAGAAATCTAGCCGGCTGCGCTGTCATCTTCAACGACCCGCCAGCCAAAACATTCCAATACCCGAAGAAGCCAGCAGGCCCGAGAAACGACCACGGAGAAGCTCGCAACGTTACTGATACCGCTGCTGCTAGCGGACCATGTTCAGAGATAATTGATCAAGCATGCAATGATAGACTCACGAAGCGGGCGCGTGATATTATCAACGACGCGGATGGCGATGCTTGTGCGCAGTTGGAGGATGAGCTGAGGAATAGCTCGTTTGATGAGTGCAGCGACAGCTGGCATACCAGTAGCTCGTTAGGCAATTTGACTGTCACCTCACTGGCGAACTTGTCGACTATTAGCGGTTCGCAGAACTCCTCGTCGGACTGTTGGCCTGTTGTATCCAAGTCGGATAATCTGTCAGAGATTGCAGAGAATACTGCTTATGTACGTTCTTAATTCCAAAAAGGAGCAGGAAAAAAAAAAAAAAAAAAACTGATTCAATGTTTCATCGACAGGGAAACCATACTGCAAACACATACATGCAACAGGTTTACAAAATCACGCCTGTGCTGACCGTATTCTCCGGTAATGGAGACAACAATCCTGTGGACAAAACCACTTCTCAGATGACATGCCTCAAGATCGTCAGAGACAGGCCTGCGGAGGACTATGAAGGTAGCGATAAAGGTGGCGGGTTTCAAAGCAGACCCAGTCTGTTCAGCTCAGGCGTGGTTGCTCTCATGGCAGTTCTACTTGCAGGACTGTAAGACGCAGGTGGTACACCCAAGTGGAACTATCCTTTGGCATTGCTCGCCTGAACTCCCTATGAACAACCCACATGACTGGGTAACATCTTTTTTTTTTTTTACTCAGTGGGAAATTACAGAAGAAATATCATTGAACACTGGGATAGGAAGACTTTGTCGAGAATGACCATTAGTATATGTAGATTGTCATTCCTGGTATATGTCACGGCGCTGCCGTTGGCCGTTTGGACCGTTTGCACGATTACTTGATTTGGACATTTTTCTTTGTCTAGGATTAAGCAAGAGTGTTTATAAGACCACGCTGTCTTACTTCCTCTTCTTCTTCCTTTTTCTTCTCTTCATGGGGACAGCTTGCAGCGTCCTAGTGAACATCAGGGGCTAAAGTTAGGGATTGGCCATTAGGGATATCATGCTTAGTTAGGTCATCCATATATAGATTACTTGTCTATACAGAATATTACCCCGTAGTACGGAGTACTCTGTGGTAGTAATAGTAGAAGAGAAGGGGAATAGCGGGTTTGTGAGAAGGAGAGCTACATACGTAGTTCCTCCAGCTGTGGTTCACCGACGATCCGAAATATGATCTGCGTGAAGATCTTAGGTTCAACCGAGCCACTACGTACCACGATCTGAAATATTAGTATATAATGGATTCTATAGTACTACGATTTCATAAAATGAGACATAGATAGCATAGATATGTACATGAACCAATGATAAATAGAAGCATACAAAGAATACCAGATGCTATTTCTTACACAGAGTTAGAGTAGCATACGTATCTCATATTTTTTAAAAGGCAAGTCTACGACTTCAGGCAGTGGGATAGCCAGCTAGACACATATTTGGCTGTGTTTCAGACTGTCACTAGCTATATATACAGTTTCTTGATAGTCAGCGAAAAGAATCAAAGCACTCGCTTCATGTTTGGGGTACTTCGGACTGGAGTATGGACTATAAGAACTGAGTCCAGCCTACACTTTTCCACTGGCTACCAATACTATTAAGTACATTAAATTCACAGTGTATCTGACACATTAAAGTAGCAAGGGGCCAGTACTCAATCAAGGCCTTCCCAATTGGGAACACCCGAGCCCTAACTCCTCGGAGTTCTTTTCTTCAACTATTTTTCCCACCTGCCATCTCCATAGGATGTCGATCCCGCCATAAACAATGCCTGGTCATATCTTTCCTCCTCGTACTTGGTAGTGATGCCGAAATTACCCCTGGACCTTGTGGCTACTCTGATTGGCTATAATATGTGTGACAGATTGCTGTACAACCTGCATATGAATGTGTTGCCGACACATATTCGTGTCCTCAACTCTATTCCACATTTCCAGTACCCCTACGATAAACAAAGCTGACATTGTTTCAGTCATGCTGAATTGTTACTACAGTTTTCCGTGCCCCTTGTGCCAACACGATGTTGATATATCGCAGCCAGATTATTTCCGAGTTCTAACCGTTGATAGCGAGCAAATGACGGTTTTCCATCAAAGACCGGTCTGCAATAAATATGATACGATCGAAGTTGGCGATCTTCTGATAACTTGGAAACAAGGCCACCCTCAACTTGGATACATGTAGCGGGTATGGTGTCTGCACACAAGGTGCATTGGATTTGTTGACCACTTGCCAATGCCAAAGTTATATCTCTTGCTGAATCTAGTTGAGTCCAATTTTCTCAGCCGGCATAATCCACCCGGGAGTCGGTATGGCAGTTTCTATGCCCAGCCTATCCAACAAGAAGAGTCTATGCCGACACCCACCCCTACTGTGGCACCTGCTGGACAATTGACCAAGAATATCTGGAATGCTGTGCGTGTATTTCTTGGCTGTGTGATCCCGAAAAAGGAACAACAGGGCAGTTTATTGCCAGCTGAGATATGGAGCCTGATTTTCCAATATGACATTGGTCGTCTGCTTTTCGTGGCAAGGGCAGCAGCTCAGCTCACAGATATTCGGATCCAGCCCAGAATTCCAAATACAAGGTTTAGGGTTGATATGGTGGATCTACCAAGTTCTATGATACAGATTCATCTCATTAGCATCGGTGGGCGTTCATATATCAGTAATCTTTCGGATTCTGTTGTCGACTGTGCTATTCAAGTTTCCAACATAAAGTATGATCTTAGAGGAAAGAACTATCTTGCAGTTAAAACTGATTTTGAACAAGAGAGATGTGGCCAGCCAAAGTGGATTCTGCATAACAAATGCGAGCCTTTTGCCAAAGAATTATCTCAAATCAGAAATGCAAGCCTTCAAAACTTGCGGATTGTCCGAGATGTATGTATTGTTGTATTATCTATCTCTTGACATTTTCTGACATTTAATAGACTCTCAAGTGCCGGGGCATAGACCCAGTTGATCGATCCAACAAGGGATCCGAACCATAATTCTCCAAACCACCATTTCCACCAGATAGTTGCTACGTCAACCCAGGGCTATATGTAGACCCCAGGCTCATAGGCGGGAAGATCCACATATCTACTTTACCCAAGCAATCTATACCCCTTCCACAAACGTGACCCGGCTTTCATTTGACTTTGAACCAGAAGTTGGTATCATAGGCATACATGCAAATGATCTGCAAAAGAAGGAACAGCATTCAGTGACTTTTAACGAGCCACCAAATACCCTGAAATTCGTGGCATGCCATGCGTCGTTTAGGACAAAGCATTACCAAACCATCCAGGTAAACTTGATAGAATGCTACTGTACCCGAGGATTTGCTAACTTCAAGTAGTTCAAGGTCAATAATCAATGGGTCCCTGAATTCCCCGTTGATTGGATTGTCATTAAAGAGGTTTTGGTTGAGAACGTTGTGGGCTTATGGTTGGGAAAGACCTATCCGGCCACGTCGATGCATATTGGTCCTGTGGTTTCTCAGTAGACATGTATGCAACACCTAAGCTTTGTATTCATGATAATTTATGGGTAAAGGCCGAGTAAAGCGGCAATACATGCGACCAAAGCCCCAAACACAACCAGATGCATGCGTATCCAGTTATCCCAGTCATTGAAGCCATATGTTCTACTGTTTGAGTGATAGAATATACTGTTACACGGGTGCCTAGGTACACTATTGGAGCCATTCGATGAGTTTGTCCTCCCGTATTGTCCAATTCGATGCGCACGAGCGATGCTGACCAAAAGCGGCTAGTCTGATATGACTCGGCGGTGTATTCTGAAGATAATAACTCTTCTCGGAATTTTCTTTTTTACACAGTCAATTAGGTTTATGTCTATATACTGCCTAACCTGGTGTGCGAATACCTGATGGAGATACATTCTTGACGAAGCGATCTAGGGTTGTTAGTACATACTCTTAGAAGTCCACCGCTCTCAAGAAACAAGAAAAGCAATGAGAGTATTATTGTACATCCATTGCTGCTCATTGAAAAATTTACAAACAAGCACAGTGCCAGTATAAACTTCAATTACCAAGATATATACATCTCCGGTCATATCATTCATCCAGTCCGCTTATTCTATCCTACCCTACACCAACAACCAAATAAAACCAAACCAAAAACAGAATAACGCCTTCAACTCCATTGCTTGCTTGTTTGCTTGCTTGCCATGCTAACAATCAATGAATCAATCTCAATCAAACAAACCGAAAAGGTGAAGGAGTAGAAATCTCAGGCCATATATATGACCTGGAAAGAAAAGAGAAAAAAAGTAAATGAAAGAAATCACCGTCTTTCCAAACGACTCAACGCCCCCAGAATAACCCCAATATCCTCGCGAGGGGGCGGTCGTTTCTGTAAAACTCTGCCCTTTTCTTTACTATCTTCATCGCTGTCGCCTTCGATGGCAAGGCGGTCCATTGCGTTTCGCGCATCTCGTTCGTCTAATCGCCCCGCGCAGATGCGTAGGACTTGTGACGATACCCGGTCTGACATGGATCGGTATAGTTCCATATCGTGGACCCCTGCGGCTAAGGTATCTAGTGTTGGTGCTAGTCCGCTTGTTATGCGGGAGAGGCGTGATGCAACGGCTGATGGTGGTAGTGGTGGTAGTGGTGGTAGTGGTGTAGCTGAGGTTGATGACTCGGGTTCGGGTTGTGTGGTTCCGGGTTGTAATGATGCGTATAGCTTCTGTTGTGAGGGGTCTAAAAGTGAGAGATCGATCTTATCTGTTTTTGATATTGAGGACTCGGGTTGTGACAGCTGCTGTGCGTCTGACCCGTTGGGTATTGGCGGTTTGATACGGGGAACGGATGGCGGCCGAAGAAGTGCATTCAGCGA
>WURS02042959.1:0-11200 GCA_011762765.2 Rhinocypha anisoptera | reverse complement strand
AAAAACCTTCAGACAATAGATAATCGACCTTAGTCCATGATAATAAGCACCCAAGCCACCCCCCCCCCCCCCCAACCCACTATGATTTATATTTGCATCTTCGAAGTACCCTTGCAAGCCTACGCGAGGGCGTGTAGCAGGGGGTGGACCCCACACCAGGCATACATTCCCGCATAAAAATATTTAAAGCAGCACTGACCACGAAACGTTGTTAGAGGCACGAACAACTAATTACATTCGTGAGCATTAAGTTACGATGTCAACAAACATATAAGACAGTACAACATAATTTACGACGACAACAAAACGAAAATCTGAAACTCCCTAGCGGCTACTACGCAGAAGCTACACGAACGCGAGTAAGATTTAATTGGAATAGGCACCATACCGCAACCTACCTGATTTATTAAAACCTCATAATTTGACCACCTCACTAAGTTACCCACTTTTCAATGGAATCATCTCTTTTGTTGGCCAACTCCTAGAATTTATCACGAAACCTTGGGCGATCCGCATAGAGTGATTTTTAAGGTACAAAAATGAATGAAAATATGGTTTTCTAGACAATTACTTACAGTTTTTCCGGGTGGTCAACGGGATTTGAACTCGGATCCCCCATCCAGTAGCCAGCGCACTGGATGCGGATATTTCTAAAGGAGGGTGTTTTGTAAGCGAACAGCAAAACACCGGTCTCCGTTTACTTATGTATAATTAAATTTCAAAGGATCTCTATCTTATATTTTCTTCGCCAAACATTACGACCGTTTTCTTCAGCCTACGTGGTGCATTAGACGCCGGGTGTTTTTGATTCAGATATTGAAGGAACAATTCACGTCTCTCTCCGTGGGACCACACTCCCTGTAGTCTCATATTGTTATCTCTGAACATGTTCTATTATGGGGTTCCACCAGGATTTAACTAAGGATTCTCAGAGGGGTATAATGATTTTGACGAAGCCCTAAAGTTGTTGCGGGAACAAAAACAGACGATTTGTCGATGGCATACTAGACAACGGAAAATATTCGAATGCTACGTTTATTTTGGAGTATTAATACAGTTGTCAATGAAAAGGGTAAATTACCAAACAAAACAAAACAAAAATTTCTAATTTATCAGAAAAAGAAGCAGAAAATAGCGCTGGAAGAGTATATTTTTATGTTCCCTTGGAGATACTAAATTTAACTAGAGACTTATGGCGAATCCAGGACAAAATAGTGTTCAAAACTGTAATTGTCCGAGGGTCAAATAATGATGATAGCCCCCAGTCGGAATAACTCCAAATGTAGGAAGAAAATTCACGAAACGCAACGATAATTGCCGAATAACTATTGGCTTGCGATATTATCTGAGATTTGAACGAATGGGCAAATTTTATCCAATATAAGCACCACTTTTCCTTTGTTCCGAACAGGGTTCGATTTGGCCAAGGCAGTGAACTTTAGGAAGCCTTGATCCTGGACACTGGACGCCCGACTCTGCGTCATTCTATGGCACATATGGCAAGCGCGTCTTGGGTGCAGATGTAGGTAATTGATACAGTTGGAAAAACTCAAGGAAAACTAATCTCTCCCTCGAAAAGAACTGTAGAAACATCGTCCGCTATGTACCTTGAACCAATCTTTCCCATCATCCTTCGCCATGAGAAAAGAGTGATGCCCGTGGCACAAGCGTGGTGCCAATTCATTAAACAGTACTTCCATCATATAATATAGGAGATTCGTAGAAGCTAGAAGAACTAGGTGTGTGATTCCTATCACGGAATCGGCCCTTTCTGAAGTTACGCTTTTATATAAACCTATATATAGTATATATATAGATGTTTATGAGAAAACTCATTCAAGCACAATATACATAACACAGCCGTATACATAAGGCAGTACTCGCCCACCTACGCCTTGAAGAAGACAGCGACGCTGTCGAAATTATAGGAAATTACTTGTGAGTGTTATTTCTTTTTGTGTTCTCTATTTTTCCTCGCCACCCCTGTGACTGTGTTATGTATATATATATATATATAATATTTAAAGCCACCAATTTTCACCAAAATGTCTCTCAGAATTTATGTATCGAATAAAGAATGTAAATATGCCTAAAAATATTAATGATTATTTATTTTGTAATTATTATTTATTCAAAGCATTTAATTGTCACTTGACGTCAGTGTTTTGGCAATAAGCAATTGCTATTTTCTAACCCTATTATTAATTTTTTAAATAAAAGCTTTAATTTTTTTAATAAAACAGGAAAAAGTTTTCTTTAAATTACATTTTGAGTCAAAATTTTCAAGCTGTTCATTTTTTATAACAGAGGTGTGGTGTGATAAAATACAATTACTTAATAAAGTAGTTGATATGTTATCACAACACACTAATAAATTAACGAACTGACACCTTAATAACTTATATTTTACGAGATATATCAATTCAATAATATCATTTTTGACTCTCTACGATATATCACAAAATTGGAAGAGATAGCGGGTTACTGCAAGAGGAGATATTTTGAGATAATAATTTCCTCTTTGGCGATTGTTATTCTCAAGGCTTACCTTAATTTTGTATTGCTACTGCCATGAACTTGATAGGTGGACTTTAACATGTTCTCCACTGTGTCCGTCCTCGACATTAATCTCGGTCAACCCGCAGACGAACTTCGATTTGACATTGGAATGCGCGGATGCGTGGGACAAATTTAAAAGCACGAACTCGGAGGATATTCCTAGATCGATGTCAAACGAAAGTTTCTGTTTGGAGAATGTTCTATGAAAAGGCTCAGCTTGCACACGTGAAAGCTATGCAGGATACTCGCCTTGGCATCTGAGCACATTTCCCTCTCTCTCTCCGTCTCTCTACGCATATTCCTGGTTCCCACGCCACATCGCTCGCGGCCATCCTCTACAGAGGGCGTTCCACGAAGACTCTCTCCCGGTGTGTTATTAAAACTCTCTCAGACTGCCAGCATCGTAGCAGAGGCCACTTCAGTATACGGCGCCATTGACCTACAACTCATCCCATTTTGAACGCTTGTCGTGGTTGCATTCGGGGCTAATTCCCCTTCCTGCATGATATATATCGTATGTCCGTCGGCAGAGATAATTTCACCGCTCTGAGTTTAAGAAAGGCCATGAAAGAATTTTGAGTTGGTTTTAGAATTTACGAATCTGGTAAATCCATGGAATCTTAATTGTTCATTTTCAGAGCGTTATACTGGATTTTTTATGGCCCCATATCTTTAGTTCGTAAAGTTATCTGTTCCGTAATCCTTCTTGGGACATTGGAAATGAGTCCTTTATTCGACGATAATTGTCATCATCTCATAGACTAGATGATGACGATTATCGTCGAAACCGGTCGTGTATTATATTTTTCTGTGAAAATACATATAAGTTACTACATATATTTAGTTTCATTATTTAATGCCATGAAGTAGTTCCTCTGTGAATTTTACCTACTTAATGTTCTATTTTTTTGAACTACTTTTGAGTAAAGTGCATCATGGACGGTTTTATAAATAAACGTAAAAGTATCGGACTGCAAACGATTAGCCAACCTTTTCCAGTAAAATTCTTGTCTGACATGAGTCAAGGCTAAGCCTTGTCGTTGCATACAAAGGTGTTCCTCTCTCTCTGTCTTCTGCCACAAACTCTCTCTTGAATTGGCAGTACCCATCCACCACCATCCTTGTGTCTGAATTTCGTTGATATATTTTATTCTTTTGTCTTCCCCATTTCCTTCACTCCTAACACTTGTCCCATCATGTGGTTCTACTCAGACTGTCATTCCTCAGTAAATGATCTAAGAATTTCGTTTTCCTTCTCTCCGTCACACTTACTAGTTACTTCATTCGTCTATTTTCACTTCAACATTCCACTTCATTGTACAGTTTTCTAAGACAGAAATTTCCTCGATAATGAGGTCGCTCGCCATTTAAGGCGTAATTGAGACTCACTCACTACTCTATGAGTTGCCTGTGACATCGAAAGCACGAGTAGAGTTCGCCAGCCCCGAGGGTCGGTGGAGACTGACTCGAGACATCGGACCAGCTGTTTCCTCGATAAGTCTACCATATTGTACGAATAGCATTAGGCATGAATATTATTTCAAAGTTGAATTACTAATCATAGAATATCTTTTGAGCATCGTCATGTTCTTACGGCAAGGAAAATAAACGTGAATATCTATGTTCAGTATAAGTATAAACTGTATTTATTTGTAAAAATGGTTGAAATAACTTAATAAGGCACTAATGATATTTTCTGTTGAGGCGCCTTAAAATCTAAAAACAAGCAAAATGAAATCGCTCTTAGGAGTGACAGACATTAAGAACTCCTTTTCTTCGTGTGTCAGATTCATGATGTCAAATTCAAATGTCTATAAATATTTCCCTTTTTTTAACTGGCTCTCTCATTTTCATTCTTTTGGGACAAAATTATTTCCATCTTGCATAAATTATTATATTGGGTCATCAATCGGAGTGTGGTTTATAGTAGCTCTCTTTCTCTCTCCAAGTTATCTTTTCACTTGCCAATCCCTTCGTATTTCGTAGTTACTGACTCTAACGATATGTGTCACAAGTTTCAGTTTTACCATCCTTGGTCTACCCCAACAGTTCTTGTCTTCTAGCGTAGCTCTCAATAGACTTAGGTAAATTTGCATACCTTAGGATGTGTCCACGCAACAATACATGAAAAACTGGCGTTGGAAATCCATGATGATTCTCCTTTCTTTAAAAGGTGGGAGACCTCATTATTTTCTCCGTGGAAGACGAGGATTATATCGGAAAAAGAATATCGTTTGGACCTTGGTGAAATGCGGAAGTAGAACGGACGCTCGAACCAATTACGTTAAGAAGGTCTTTTTTTTACTCCTAATGAAACCATTGTTTCCGTAAAATACTTGTTAAGCATGTGATACATCGTTTCAGTTCCCTCCGAAACCATCTTGACGCGAGATTTCTCATCGGTTGAACTTAATCCTTTACGGGTGAAAACTCGACAAGAAATTGATACGCTCTTCTGATTGATGCATTACGTTAGGCTGTGGGAACTCTTATGACAATTTTAACAATATGGATCTGAGTAAGGGAAAACTGAGTAAAAACTTGATAGCGCTATAGAAATGTCTACTTTATACATACCTTCAATAAGAAGAGTGGTAGAAGATTTCACTGAAGATTCTGGAACGTAGGGGCTGTTTTCCTGCCAAGGTATTTCACGTAAAACCTTACTGAATCTTATACGACAGATTCAGCATCTGGGTTCGGCATCAGGCAACAGCTTTTCGGTGGTAAAAAAATGATTAAAAATGTTTTCGGTAAACAATACCGAGTATCTGTTATTAATGTACGTAAATGTATCTATCGCATAACATGTGAAAAATGAAGTTACGTGCTTTAATAAACAATAAATCGACAGCTGATCCCAATAGTCTCCGCGATAATTTTCCTACTTCACGAGATTAGACCATGCCATTACACCTAGATTAGACTACACAAATATGGTCTAAACTCGTCTTTTCTGTCTGCGAGTAGATAACGTAGCAATAATAATAGAACAGCAGTGGTGATAATATAACGGTTATTTATTTATTTCCAAAATACGTTGCCAAAATTAGGGCTTGCCTTCTCTTCGTGCATCTTAAATCCCGGAACTTACGGTCAACTACCTCCCTTGAATAAGATTTCTCCTTCTCATTCATGATTGTATGGCGCTTTTAACTTTTCTATTAGAAGGCTGTTGATGTAAAGATTAAATTTTCGTCATTTTTAAATAGTGTCAAATTTTTATCTATTTTTTATCTTTCACCTTATGGTTTCTTAAATATTTAACCCAGAGTTACAGGTTTAACTGGAATGTTAAACCTGTAACTCGTGTTCAATTAACCAAGTCAAACTTTTCTCCTAAATATCTGTAAAATGAATATTTAGAAAGATGATTAGAGTATATAGGCCATATTTTGTACAATAAACAATTGTATTGTTCACTCTTGGAGGTTATTAGAAGTGTCCCTCCAAAGTAATTACAATCATAGAGTCGGAGAAGTTTTAAAAATTAAAAAAAATAACGTTAGTGCCCAATACCTGAATCAATTCGGTTAAACCTGTAATATTTCCCTCTTGAAATTACTGCTATATAGTGTTCATAACTTAGACAAAAAACTACTTTGGTGTGATTCGTACAATAAGATTGTACTATATTCCTTTTAATTCAAGAAATATATGTGAATCTTGAGGAAAGCGGTTGCCGCTCTTTGCCAGACACTGCCTCTTTCATATAACCATATGCCATAGTTTCCATTTTTAAAGTTGATTTACACAATCCGCCCCACTTATCACAATGGTTTATTTTTTATGAATTTATCTATTATTATTTTTAAAATACCAATGAAGGTATTTTGTATCAGTCATAATTGTTCCTAAATATATGATTTTCTCAACTTTACCACCACATCACACCTCAGGAGTGAATAACTCATTCGTATTGGAAACCTTAGGCGAATTTAAAATAATTATTTTAAGATGAATTCCAATTTTGGGGAATAAAAATATACGCAAATAATATCAGCCAAATTAAAAGTATCGTTAATATATTTTGATGATCTTAGTGGACTTAGTGATGCTCTTTTAATAGTAGTAATAGGTCAATACTTTATACGTAACTTGTTACCCCTTCTCTTTTTACCTGATACTCATTATACCTACATGTGTTATACCAATCAGTAATGGAATTTTTTTTAGAAAATAAAACAGATTCTCACATTTTTCAACTTTCTTATCCTAGTATCTGATTGTTAAGAATTGTTTACTTAAATTTAGGCGGAATATTCTGCCATTTATATTTTTAATGTTTTCAAGTGTTAACTTGAAAATGAGCCTAAACTTGTAATTACCATTTTTTTCGCCCGACCCGCAGTGCACGAACAATCTTATGATGTAGAAAAAGTTTTAACATTCATGAATTTCCCTATAACAGTATTGTGTATTGTATGGATTGAATACATTTGGAATAATTTGAATTATTATTATTATTAGGGTAAATTGCTTTTAACATATTTCAGGCATTCAAAACACAGTTACATTAGTACTTTTCCACAAATTTCTGTGGAAAAGTACTATTGTGTCTGTAAATAGTAAAAACTTCCATAAAGTAAAGCCTGAAGCTGTTCAGTTTATTCGTTTTCAATCGTTTTTAAAGTATTTTAACTTCTTTCAAGTATTAACACAAAATCTTCTTTATACATTTAGGTATTTCCCGCGTATAAACATGGCTCTGCGCCTAGTTCGGTTTTTCTACGACAGCTAAGTCACCTCTCAAGGTAAGTCATGAATTTTTAGTTACTTCTGCTAAAGTGAACATATACAGCTTCATCAAAAGTATTTCAATACAGGTTGTATGAGATATTTATCCCCATACAATATATAGAGGTTAGAGCGAGTCACATGAGCGTAATACGCTTATTTTATCGTACCAACATCAGATAATATTTACTTATTTATCAAAATCACTTTTTATAATCAATTCATTAAATCCTGCGACAATTACGTATGTACTTATAGTCATTTCAGATAACTTCTTCTACTACATTGGGTATTTTCAGGCGTTACTTTGTGGAAGCGATTCATAATGAAGATGAAAACACTTGGTTTTTCCACATGAATATTTTTTATCATATAAGACCTAGGTTTCGACTTGCAAGGTTTCGACCTGAAGATGACTTTGCAAGTCGAAACCTAGGTCGTATATAATAAAAACATTTTCACGTGGAAAAACCAAGTGTTTTCATCTTCATCGTGTAATAAAGTTTGTTTTTGTATGTGGAATAAGCTTTTTTTTTCTTTTCGCTTTCATCAATAGTTCATACATTGTAAATGCATCAAATAATTGTTTATTGGTCGGATTTTATCATTAAAAAAACATTATTTGTGCGGCAAGATGACGGAAAAGCACTGTGCACCAGTCCACCACATCCAATTGCACGACATCAAATCCTTAATTTCGTTCCATAAATCAGACCCCGAGGAAAGAGGGATTATATTTTTCCCGTTTACGGTTAGCGATGCGTTCCAAAGACCGTCGAGGAAAACTCGAGGAAAAATTAGTGTCAATGGTTTTTGCAATTACTTCCAAAGACGGATGGCATAGCGCTCTAACGGATCCAGAAGCGAAGAGGGGGGGGGAGGAGGGAACGGTGCGAGAAGGGGGCGGATATCAAGACACTAGATCCAGCAGATGTGCACCGGTTCTGTTAAAGGAAATCTGACGAGGTAACTGGCAAGAAACGCTCTCTGGCCTTGTTTCAAAGTTAAATTCGACAGAGAGAGAGAGATGCATAAATATATCTACGATTGGAGAGAAACGACTCGCTTCAAGTAGGCAGCATATTGCGTATCAGGCTCCGCTTAAGGATGTATTGGCTATACAAACCAAGTCAAAAGTTGCTGATTCGAGATCAAGCGATTATCGGACATTTTACTGTATTTTCGAAGAGCAACTGCAAGAGCAAGAACAAATTTGTTTTTAGTTAGTTGTTATTAGTACTATATAAATTTTGTAGGCAGAAGGATTCGATATTTACATCAATTTTAAGCTCAATGGACCCTCTTTTGACTTCCGTGAAATATCGAAAATTGTACAGCTCGAATCCTTATTTGTTTTGTTCTGATCCTTTCTTTAAACTAGTAACTAATATGTTTATCGAAAAAGTTTTTATTGTTAAAAAAATTACTTATTTCATGATCATAAATGAAAAAGACAAACTGGTTTCCTATGCCATAGATTCTGGAAACGTCGCATATATTCATACCATGTCAGCAGCACTGCACTATGAAGGTGGGCGTTAACTCGTCAGTTTTTTCGATTGGAAATAAAAATCCATCTTTTTAACTGTGAATAATAAAATATATTGTAATTATTGTCAATTGAAAATAGATGTCAAGTGAAAAGCATTACTTTTGTACAGGACTGAGAATCTATATCAACAAACGATATCACAGAGTCGAAATGGAAGGGTCATGAGAGCGACGTTGCCACGTCTATTCCTTGCGATTGAAGAAAAGCGTGTAGTAGCTGAAATTTATTATAAATATTCCATGTACTATTCTTTGAATGATTGTTTTAATCGATAATATCAAGTTATAACACAATTATTTATTTCCCTTAAAATTTTCAGTGGTTTGACATTATTAGTTGTATGGTTAATATCCCTTTAAAGTTGTAGAATCACAGAAAATCAGCCGTTTCCCATAAGAGTGCATGTTAATTTCAAACTTCGATATCTTTCGAGAGATCTTCTGAATTTTTTTTTGAAATTTGGCAGGTTGATTACTTATAATAATTAGAAGGTCTAACCAAAGTTTCATCGATTTGCCATTATTTCAACTTATAGCCAATACATCCTTAAAAAGCTGTGAGGGTAACGAGTAAACAGGAGTTTTACGCACGGGGGTTACGTGGATTGGAGAGCAAGAGATACACATGGCTTTAAACCAACAAACCGTCCGGCCTCTCTCTTTTTGAAACGTGGCCCGTCCACCAAATAATCAAAGGAACGAGCTGAAGCACTTACGGTGGTCCATGTGTGATGTGAGAAAAAATAAATTAAGAACCCCCACGCGCTCATGGAGGCGTGGAGCTGATGAAAGCGAAAACGGAATAAAACTCCGCGATCAAAAGGAAGTTACGGAAAATCACGATCGGCCCTGCGAAATCATCGGAAAAGATTAATGCCTGCAAGATAAAAGGATGTCCTTTATGGGTGTCGGCTCTTGATGAGCAGGTACTTTTATGGAGGGATGTATTATTGAGAAATCCATGATCAATTGAGGAATCCACTCTTTGAACCTTGGAGCAAAGCATGTAACTCGCTGACTCATCAAAGGATAATGGCATAGTGGTGATACAATATACCGACCGCCACTGCCTTCACAAGTGAAGCCTCGTAGCATATGCACTCTCTGGCTATCGTAAAATGTACCAAGTACACCATATCTGCCTTAAAATAATTTCTAATGTAATTACTATATTATTGTAAACTGTACAATCATCTTTGGCTAAGAAGTAGCATCATTTTTTTATTGGGTTTTTCTACGGATACTATTTATTTAGGACCTCCACCGCACAGAATAAAATCCATTTGGACGAACACAGCACCCACGCCGTCCCTGATATTCCGAATGATCGTAATTTTCACTGGAAAATATATTAATGCGATTTAACGAGATATGAAAAAATGCTGAAATAAATATTTTCTATTGGATAATTGTCATTATTTCGAACGCCAATTCCATCCCATCACGTGAGAATCTTGACAATTTTATGTAAATATTGTAATGATGATGAAGCGTTAATGTTAAATGATGAACTACAGATGAAAACTGTCTAGTTACACATTCCCATAAATCCCTATTCAACTTTGCATACTTCATACCACCTATCCTTCTATTTGGAATATATATTACATCTCTCTATCTGTTATTGCTGTCATTGTCTGTCCTATCAGTTTCCCTCTTGTTGCGAGTATACTCACATCCATGTCTTTTGATGGCTCCGCTAATTGTTTTTTTCCTTGGGGATATCTTCGAGTAATCCCGAGAAGATTTCACCGGGTAGTGTGCGCCGGGGATATACTAAATCACAAATTCCTTGCTTATTCGCAGAAATGAGTGATCCGCGATCAAATAAAGGAGACGCAACGGAATCGGGACGGTGCTCAGCAAACTTGACTGATTGTAACTCTCCGAATTGCACCGAATATACTGCCTTTCATGTGCTTGTCACCTCTCCTCCGCTCCGTCTACCAACACCTTACATTCACTCCTTCCCCGGAGTGACGTCATGCTCCATGCACCTGAGTGCCGCCAAGTTTTGCGACGCCTATAGTTAAGTGGGGAGGGAGGATGCTGATGAGGAGAACGAGAGGTGGGGTGCGATGGATTTCCTCCCCACGTTATCTCGACATCCGTTTCCCTCCTCTCTCTCTCGCCTCATGCATCGCCCATGACAGTATACAATGTTGTTGCCACGCTAGTATATTGCATCGCCCAGTCAGCCTAGCAGTGACGTCACGTTCCACGAACCCGAGTGCCACATAGTTTTGCGATGCCTATAGTAAAGTGGGGAGAGCGGAAGCTCGTGGGGAGGGCGAGGAGCGTGGGGTGAGGTGTAGACCTCCCACGTTACCTCGACATCTCAGATTCCCTCTTC
>WURS02042949.1:0-11200 GCA_011762765.2 Rhinocypha anisoptera | reverse complement strand
GAGAAGGATGGGAAACCGAGAGACAGCCAGCAGGAGAAGAAGAAGAAGAAGAAGGGGGGGGGTTAAGAGTTTTCGTGGCAGAGAAGGATGGCGGGACAAGAAGTCAGTCTGTGTTTGATTGTGTAAACGAGAGCAATAGACATTTGAGTCTTGAAAATTGTTCGTTGGTCAGTTTCCCATGGTTCCCTGCTTCTCCTTCGACAGATCTGGCTGATCAAACATGGGCATTACAATCATTACTTTTACAGGCACGAATAAAGAAATCTAAGACGTTTTAGTTTGGTTTGCAGTTTTGGAGAAACTGTTTGACAGATAGGCTGAAATCAATGGGAATATTGAAGTGGGGTGATGGGTGAGGCATCCCATCCCAAGACCTGTACATGTCTCAAGGTGCACAAGTAAGGGAAATGGAGGAAGACTCAGGAAAGGCAGTGTTACGTGGGATCGTAAAACAGTCCATGTGAGTTCTGCTGTTTTACTAGTATTCAGAGGAAGTATTAAAAGAAGAATGAGAATAAGTTGAATAAGAAATTAAGAGTGAGAGGGGGCACCAATAAAGTCAGGCATACAGTTAATTAAAGACTAGCTAGTTTGTCAGCTGAAATACTTCTTCAGTCACAAAACACCTTATTGTTCTAAAGTGAGATGTTAGAGTTGAAAACCAATTTCAGTACTGACATAAAAAGGAGAAAGGCTAAATTATTTATAAGTGTAGTCAGGTGAATGGTGTAGTATGAAGTGCAACAGGGTAGAAAGTGGACATGGTAGCTCGTACATTGGGAGAGAAATTACACTGGAAAAGGGAGAATTAGCCAAGAGAAGAGAATTAATTACAAAGTGTGAGTAAAGACAGAACTCGTCCTTGAATTAAGGAAGTGGCCATAGATTTGAGGACTTCAAGCAATCAAGTGTGTTGAATACTGAAATGCGAAATCGGCAGCAGGACTAACAGGAAAGCAGCAAACTAAGAAGAGTCAGGCATGGTAAAGGAGAAGAGGTAGTTTTTCAAAGATATCTAAATAAGGTAGGAAAATGGCTTGGAAGGGATACTCTTTATGTGGTAATGGTGTTTTGGATAATGTAATAGATGGTAAAATGTTGGATAAACAAAGGAGAGGTAGGAAAATGATAGGGATTACAAGAGGGATTAAATTATCCTGAAGATTATAGAGATAATTGGGGAAGTCATCACAGATTCTATTGTAGTGGTTTTTTGTGGGTTCCATCATAAACCTTCCTGCATTGGGTTGATTACAGCAAAAAAATCTGCAGTGTGCTCTTTAAAGTGACAGTGACAAGCTAAAATGAGTCAGACACAAGCATCTGATGGAATGGTATTGCAGATGAAGGTTCCTGCTAGCTGCATGAAAAAATTGTCATAGCTTTAACTTATATGGCCTAACATAGGAAAATAAAAGATAAATTTCTGCACTCAAAACTTAAAACTAGTTTTAAAACATGGAACGGTTCATGACTCTTGTTTACTATTTCATGACTTAGGCATCAATAATATATTTAAAGTGAACAATAGCATATTTTCTCACTTATAAGATGCACCTAATTTTTGTCCAAGCAATCCTGGAAAAATAACACTTCATGCACTGTGATTTTCTGTAGATTTATTTGGAGAAAAACAGCATCTTTTAAGACAGAAAATAGTCATTTTTTTATTGTATATGCAAAACATTCTTTTATGTTGATTGCTTCATCCCCTTAATTGCATTTGTTTTCATTTTCAGGGTCATATTCGATTGGCTAAGTGTGCCATTGCACTTGGTGACATTGTGTCTGCAGAACAGGCTCTTGCACGTTCATTTCAACTGGAACCAAATAATGCAGCAATCACCGCTGAAATGAATAGTGTTGCTACTCTACGCCATTTTGAAGAAGATGCAGCCAAGTCATATGCCAAAAGGGAATATCGAAAGGTATTGTCTTTCAAAAATTATTCCCTTTGATTTCACAGGTTTTTCATATTTTTATGGTTGAATGAACAATGCTCTTTCGTAATCCTCAACAATTACCAGTGTATTGCCGACAAACACATTGACAAAATGAGCTCTAAATACATACTGGCTATCATCAGGCAACTCTCGAGAGTAGTGACGCTGTTGTCTATAGGTAAATGATGCAAAGGGCACATGGTAGTGGTACCAAATGGGGTCTAAGACTAATTGTAATTAAATGTACTCTTATAAACTTCAATAAAAAGAGAAAAAACACTGGGAGGTATTTGATTTGAAAGTTACTCACCATTTAATATGCTAGGGTGTCACCATTACATCAGAGTTAACATGAAGAAAACAAATACGTCCTATTTGACATATATCAAACATATATGTAGTGAGGAAATATGATAAGGAAAAATGGAATTCTGTATGCTATTTCTCAGAAAAAATTTCCATTTAAGCATGGGAGCTTCCATAATCACCCCAAAAGGCACTAAGTAATGAAATGAACTCGGTGCAGGGAAGTCTCGCCAAATTTGAGAAGAATAGTTAAGGAAGAACCCAAAGTTTCCCGCTGTTACTATGGAGGATGGGATGAGAATGATAAGAAAAAAGGAATAATAGAAGCAGTTGTAAAAATAAAATATTATTAATTTCCTGAAAAAGGATAATCCCAAGGCTTTTTAGAATTGCCTCCAAGTACATATCATGACTGGTGTATTAAGGTGGCTGGTGTACTATTACATGCCCATACCATGGCTTGTAGGTTGTTGTGTAACTGTGAATGAGAAAACATAAACTTTGAAATCGCCATAGTAAGGTTAGTATATTTAATTTGGCATTTGAAAGAAAAAAGGGAACTGTTGATAAGTGAAATGATGGTAGCACATAATTGCTGGGAATCGCGTGTTCATTTATTTGAAATAGAGTGATTACTTATGAGTATTCAGCTGCGTTTCACTAAATCATTGTTCTGATTGCATAGTGCAGGTGGATTTTCTTCAAAGCGTATCATATGTCCTGTTTCAGAACATTCAAACCAGAAAATGTGTGCATAATTAACTGGTATACTTTTCAGTCATCAGTTATGTAGGAGAATTGTTACGATCCTTAATCAATATTTGGATAAAAAATTCATATCCATTAAGCTTTCAACTTGATCTTTGATTCATTATCATTAGCAATTCTGATATTTTCCTCCTGTTCTTTTAATGTCACTGTGATTATAAATAGTTGTTTTTCAATGCAAACAACAAATCTC
Organism: Rhinocypha anisoptera; assembly: GCA_011762765.2. Lineage (NCBI taxonomy): Eukaryota > Metazoa > Arthropoda > Insecta > Odonata > Chlorocyphidae > Rhinocypha > Rhinocypha anisoptera. The sequence goes on along the minus strand of WURS02042949.1, from coordinate 7,990 downwards.
TAAATCTCTCTGGGACTCTAAAGTCTAATAATCTTTTTCAGGTAGTATACTGTATGGACAAAGCCCTGGAAATAGCTGGGGCATGTACCAGGAACAAACTAACAAAGGCTGAGTGTTTGGCTTTTCTCGGAAGGTTTCAAGAAGCACAAGACATAGCAATGTATGCTATTCTGTGAATTATGTGTTCTCCACGATATTGATTTGATAATTGAATACTTACCTTTTAAATTATGTTTTTCAGTGACATATTGCAAGCAGACCAACAGAATGCTGATGCAGTTTATGTTCGTGGGCTTTGTTCATACTACCAAGATGATGTGGAGCGATCATTTAGTCTTTTCCAACATGTATTACGCCTTGCCCCTGACCATGCAAAAGCACAAGATATATACAAGGTACTGGGTGCCATAGAGCTTTAATATTGCTCAAACACTCAACATTTTTAGTAGTTTGCTAGGTGATTTTGCCATACAAACAATATACCAGAGGATGTGTGCCCCTCCTATTGTAAGTTATTATTCATCACTTGAAGAGAAAATCACCCCCATCAAATCCTGCATTGGTTTTAATGTTGATTTTTATTACATTTTTATGAACATTACTTTCTATGGGTAGTTCAGATGAGATATGTATAGTGTATCTAGTACCTTGAAAAACCTGGAAATATCCTGGAATTTTTTGTTGGTGACAAACCAGGTTTAACCTGTATTTTTTTTTTTTAATATTTTCTATCATCAGACACAAAAAATTGCATGACCAATGTATTGTAGCTCAGTAGGTATAATGGAGATACTGTTGTGTTTTATTCCATTATTGTATGCCAAAATTGTGTAATAAGCTAAGATTTTTGTCCACAATCAGACTAGAATTGCACATTTAGGGACAGGAAGAAAAGTATAATTATTAGGGTAGCATCCTAGAGAAAAATGTGCAGAGACCAGGATATTAAAAGAAGAATTGCATTAGCAAAAGAGATATTTTTGAAATGGGAGGAGTTAATGAGAGGGACCTTAAAGGAAAGATGTGAAGAAAATAGTAGTGAAAACCCTTGTACAGAGCATTGTATGGATCTAAAACCTGGTCCTAGATGGAGAATGATGAGCTTAGACTGGGAAGCTTTTGGCATATGGGTTTGGAGAGGAATGGAGATGGTGTGGGGACAGTGAACTTATATTAGATGAAAACCATTAAAGAAGTGCTAAGAGTTATAAGGGAGGAGGGGTAATTGTCAGAAGAAATATAAAGAATGCAGGGAAGGTGAATAGAAGGGGTACTCAGGCAGTGGGTTTTCAAATACTGGTGGGTAGAATGTTAGGTAAGTCTGGTAGAGGTAGGAAAGTACAGTAGAAGTCCGCTATAACGAGAGCTGATAGATGACGGAAAATCTCTCGTTATAATGCACACTTGTTATAGCCGATGGTCATTTAAATTCGCCTCTTCCAGCATTTATAACGGCTCCAAAAGTAGGCAAAAATGAGCCATGAAGTAGTTGTATCAGTCCATCCGCAAATGCATTAAAAATAGATCGTTTCATTAAAAATATTTTAAAATATTGTCACGAAAAGTCATGCACTCTTAACTAATGTACGTCATGCATCAGTATTATCTTTGGCTACGTATCATGAACAATCATAGTTAAGGTATGGCCTGCAGTTAACAATTACAATTCCATAAATATGAGGAGGGTTGAGAGATTGACCATCCTAAGGTCAACACAGACAAATGGGCTTTTCCTGTATTGTCCTCAAGTCTAGCTCACAGCTCCATATGTTCTTTTATTCCGATTGATCGGCTATAAGGACGAAATAGCACCAGGAAATGATAGGCTGGCGCACAGATTCCAAGATAAGTTGTTCAGTCATTCCCCAGGAAAGTCTGTGGCATAAAATCACAGTCTTCTCTCGTAAAATCACCAGAAAGTCTCTCTTAAAGTCTTCATTACAATGTAGATTCGTGAGGCATGACAATGTAATGAGTGTTTTAATCCTGCAATTTATGCAACCCGAACGCCAACTACTGCATAGTGATGGTGCAGACATGACCACTCGTAATAACCGGCAGAACTCCCTATGTTTTAACACGTGGACCAACCAAAGCAAAACGATCAATCACTATAGCGATACTCAAGTTGTAAGCCATACTCGCTATAGCGGACTTCTATTGTAATAGTGATTTTAGGTAGAATGGTAGCTAGTGAGCATTGTAGAGAGTTGAAGAGAGGATTGTAGTAAGGCAATCATCTGATACCAAATATATTATACTGTGGAAAAATGTTACATCTTTCTTTTCATGATTGTGCCTCCTTTATTTGATTTGTTTAGATTACAATTCATTCATTTATACTATAACTACAAAGGTGTGAAGTGGCTGACACATGACAGTTTTGGTTGTTCTTATTGATAAACCAATCTGTGGACTGCAAGTATAGGGCGATTATCAATGAAGGTGGCTGAGCAACTGGTTGTCCATCCTTTATTTGATTATGGATCTCTTGTTTCTGCAAATAGACAAGGAGGGAGTGGTCCCAAGAGCCATTGAGAGAGATGAATGAGAGTATACTTGCAGGGAGGAAACTAATAGGACAAATATATTGGCCCAAATACTGTAATAGAGAGAGAAAATAAGTACATATTCCAGATAGAATAATGGTTGATAGGAAGTATGCAGATTTGAAGAGGGATTTTTGTCAAGGTAAGGCTAGTTATTTCTCATCTGGAGTTCATCAAAATCAGTGGATTAACTTTCATCATCATTATTTATATAGATGAAAAAAATCTTCTATTTTGGCCAATGGTGCAGTAGTCAGTAGTCATTTCACATCTGTCCAGCCAGATTCTCCAATTAAATTTATTAATGTAGCCATATCAGTTAATTTTTTTTTTAACTTTCTTAATATTGATAACCTTATGACTCCCTGAAACAATTACATATATATCTATAAATCCTTATGTCCTCTGTCATCCTTGGCAAATCATAAATTGCATCTGTGCTGTACTACCTTTTGTTTAGATACTATTTTCTCATTTACACATTACACTAATGTTATAGTGACTTTATTTTTTGTAAAATATCTATTTTTGCTTTCAGAAAGCGAAAGTTTTACGGGCAAAGAAGGAGGAGGGAAATGAAGCATTCAGAAAAGGCAGCTTTACAGAAGCGTATCAGCTGTATTCTGATGCTCTTGCCACGGATCCAAACAATCGTATGACAAATGCCAAATTGTACTTCAACAGGGCTACCGTTTTGTCAAAGGTTTGTGTTCAATAGTATTGGCCTCAATTTTTAAATCTGTTAGTAGATTAGAGGGAACAGTGCTCTTTTTTTGTTTTCCTGAATGAATTTTCACATTAATTCTGAGGTTATTGAATTCGTTAAAATTACCAGTACTTGCTGTATGTGTTCAGTTGAATTATCTTAATGCAATGGTGGTTTATTTATAGCTTGGGAGGTTGAAAGAAGCTGTTGAAGATTGCACTGCCGCTTTAAACATTGACAACAGTTACTTGAAGGCTCTCTTACGGAGAGCTAAGTGTTATATGGATCTTAATGAATATGAAGAAGCAGTAATGGATTATGAAAAGGCTGTAAAAATGGACAAGAGCAAAAGTAACAAATTTTTTTTCTATTTCATGGGAAATTGTTATCATTTTTTACATTTAGTGGTCAAAATGTATGTCAAAATTAGCTATGATAACTTGTATTCCATATTTTTTTCTTAAATAATGTATCATAAAATGAGTACATTTGCTATTTATGTAGCCACTAGGCTAACTGTTAAATATAACAACTAAGGCTTTAGGCTCATGTGATTTATTTTTTTTAGACATAAAACAATTAATTGCAGGGTAGTGTCATTTTAAAGCCACTAAAGCATTAAATATTACTGCTCACATGAATTTTAGAGGTTGTAATGGAGTAACTTTTATAAAAACAAACCACTTTTAAACTTCAGGCACAGACTGCAGAAGGCTGTTGCAGGAGGCCAAAATAGCATTAAAAAGGTCAAAGAGAAAAGATTATTACAAAATCCTTGGAGTTAATCGGGGAGCCACAGATGATGACATTAAGAAGGCTTACCGCAAACGTGCATTGGTTCATCACCCAGGTAATTTTTCACAAATATAAACTCAGACTAGCTTGAACGTAGTACTGAAACATTAATTTGTGTGCCACTGTGAAAGCTTTCTGAGTTCTTTTAGAGGTCTGCCCTCCCCTTAATTCATATTCTTTCATTTATAAGTTACCTTATGCATCACTTGGCAAGAAAGAGAGTTGTCCATAGTAATAAGCTTTGCTCATTTGGGATCTCTTGATTTAAATGTACAAATAGGAGTTATTGCCTTAATATCATAGAGTAACTTATTACATGTTACTAAAATAGGATGACAATAGCCTTTCAAGCTGTGAGAGAAGTGAAGAGAAGATACGAAACCATAAATGAGTGTTGCCTGCTGTGGACTCGTTATCATTATGGTAACTGTCGTTAAGTGGAAGAGGCTTAGGGTCGATTTAGTAAATGTGGAGTAGCTTAAAATGTGTATAAGCAAAATGTACCGGTTGTAGTCTAAAGATTAGCTTGAAGAGCTGATATAGATAAGCCATTCTGTCACCAGCCTCACTCACCATAACTCTTAACATTCTCCATTATGTTTTCAAAATGTGTTTTACAATTTTAATAGAGACAATAAAACCCTCTTTTCTTATCATAAAGACACCCAAGGACAGTTTTTTGGCAAGGGAAAAGGTTTCATCATTTCAATGATAAATGGTAGCCATAGAAGATATGCTCTATGATGACAGGTTTTATGGGCGGAGACAGGTGATGTAAGGAGTATGTTGTATGAAAAAATGGCTATAGGGAGAAAGTAATATGTATAGGTGAGGGTTTAAACGTACCAAGCATCTTACATTAGAGTTCAAATTTAGACCCCTTATATTTGTTACAAATAGGTTTTACTGTATAGAAAGGGTTATAGAAATGTTGGAAGGAAGATTTAACACTCTCATACCTCAGTCGTTTAGAAGTAGTTTCACCAACATATTATGGGAGATCTTGGTCTGATTCAAATTTTGGTCAATACAAAAGCATCATTATGTCAGAAAGAAATGAGATTTAAATGGATAGAGAAGAAGGAAATACATACTGGGTGAGGAATTTTTTCTTTTTTTGTTTGAATAATGAAGAAGGCAGGTGGATCAGTGAGATGTAAAAAGGTTGAATTTGGTAGAATTTTACATTAAAAAGGCATACACAGAAAAAGAAGAGGTATTTCAGATGGAATGAAAGTATCCAGAACAAAATTGAAATGTTATTATTTTCATGCTTCATGTAATTAGGTTGTTTCATAAACTCTCTTCTATACCAAAATATATTGTGGTATACCATGTTGTCTTTATGAAACCTTCTAAATGTTAGACTAGTCGTGACAATGATAATATATTTCATTCTTTGTTTAAATTTGAATAGTTCATCATGATCAGAAGATTAGGACAAAGAGTTTAATCAGTCCCAAGCAGCTGAGACAAGACTCATGTGCATGTTTGACACTTAAAGACTAATAATTAAGAGATAGTTAACTAGTTAATACTAAATAAAAATTAAACTAACTTATTTTAGGGGTTGGTTATCCAGGAGCAGAAGTTTTGATGAGCAAGATGTTAGTATTTACAGCACATTGATGTTTAGAAGCCTCAAGATTATAGTAAACTGAGGGCTTATTTTGAAAGAAGTGATGGGTAGTGTATGAACCATTGCCCTGGGATATTGGCAATAAATTATAGGAGAGGTGTGAAGGGCACCTCTCACTATTTTTGTTCCCTTTTTTTAGGGTGATTTTCAGGTCATTAGCCCAAGTAAATCAGCTCGAAATAACACACTGATAAGATTTATTCACCTTTTTTTAATTTTATACCTTACTTCTCAATAGTTGTCTGTGGTGATTATTACAGGTGTTTTTTTGTCCAAGATTGAATGTATCCATTAAAATATATATGTATTAATGAATTGGAATGGTCACTGAAGTGCTATTGAGTCGTTTGACAAGTAAAAGTACATATTTGCTGATAACTTTAAGTTGGTCTATCTGGTTTAGGCCACATTAAACAAATCATATTTGAAACTCTTCTGACCTTTTCTTGAATTTTAGTACTTTAGTTGTAATAGTTGCATCATTATCACAGACCGATGCCTTTTTTCTCACTGTAAGGAAATATACCTGACATTTTTCCGTTTCAGATCGTCACTCAGACGCCAGTGATACTGAGAAGAAGGAACAGGAAAAGAAATTCAAGGAAGTAGGAGAAGCATATGGTATTCTATCAGATCCCAAGAAACGTGCTCGATATGACAATGGTGAGGACTTGGAAGAGACAGAAGGATTTTCATGTGAGTTTTTCAGAATTGAAACTGTATTAGTCCTCAATTCCATGTTTCTCTCCTCCGCGCAATATATTTTCTTTCATTCCTCTAAGGCATCTTTATTAAAGATAATATTGGGTATTTTTGTTCTCTTCTGAATTAAAAATTTATTTTTTGCTATACTTTTACTTGATGGCATTAGGGGCTTATAAATCCTTGCTACGTACATTAACACGTACCTGATCTAGTCAGCACAAGCATAGATTAATGTAGAGGGCTAACCCATTTTGGGGAAACTGTAATTCCTTTTTTCTTTTGCTTTCACTCTGATTGATGTCTCGAAAGTTCCTATAGTGAAAAGGGTACCATCCGAGAAACTTCACATCTATCATCTTTCCTCTCGCACCTGCCTCTGGGCTTAGACAAATGACTTCACTGTCTGTCTGCATGTGTTCAAGTCCTGCTGTCAAATAGGTGATATCAGAGTAGGAGGAAAATAAAATAGTACACAGAGTAGTTGTGGAGTGGAGCCCATTAGTAAACCTGCTGTCTGACAGAAAAACTGAACTGTCAAATAGGTGGGAGCTTGAATTCTACTCAGCGATCGACTATGAGAGCATCATTTTTTATGGAAGCGTAAAGGCCTTCTGCATAAGTGATAATTTCTATATCTCACAGTAAAACCTCGCTTAACCATTATCGATCAATCGGTTCCCGCTTTACCAGTTTTAATCTGGAGCCCCTTTATCTTATGCGTCTAGAAAAACTGAACGTTTATCTTACCATCAGAGCATATAACCGTATTATCATCTCAGGGAAATAATTGCAATTTTTATGATAAAAAAATGTGAAGCTGTACATTGGAGAAACGATCTTTAATGAGTGGATAAACAAGTCATATTTATCAAATAATTATTCCGGATAAAATAATCATTTTGTGTAATTTACTATATAGCCCTGTTTACACGATACAAATGCTTGCTCAGGACTTGAGCACTTGCACGCCCAGTCGCTCGCCGAATTGGACCTCAAGTCAAGCTGCGACTTCTTCCTCAGCGGAATTTAAAATACACACAGCTCAATGAGGAAACTGTGGTGTCACAGTGAAGTGTCGGCATATCCTTAGCTCAATATATATAACACACGTGATAGGGAAATTGATTCATTTGAAGTTACTGAGAATTTAGCAGGCTAAACACGTAAGCTCTTTTGCTGTAGGAGCTGCCGCACTAAAAAGTGGAGCAAAAGTAAAAAAGACATTACAGTTTCCCCATAAGGGTTAGCTCTCTTTATTACTGTGTACTCTTATTATTCAGGAAAATTAGTTTCAAACAAACACAGGCGGGATTCGAACCCGTGACCTTTGGATTAACTGTAGCCACTCAGCTCACCCGGCCAGCTCTAGACAAATAAATGATTTTTAATACGAGGGTGGTCTTAAAAGTTTCCGACCTCAAAGTGAAGATGGCAGCACTCGTAAATAAAAGGTAGTGAATTTCGTTGTTCATCTGTTGACAGTTACTCACCAAAGATTCAGCCATTTTGGACGTGCAGATGTTATGTAACAGTCATTTGAGTGAGTTGATGTGAGTGTTTTTGTGAAAATGGACAAAATCGAGTATCGAGCTGTTA
>WURS02042929.1:0-11201 GCA_011762765.2 Rhinocypha anisoptera | reverse complement strand
CTCAATGTTTAGGGGAGGGGGGGGAGGGCGAGGGGAGGGGAGAGGTGAGAAAGGGGAGGGCCCGACTCGGCCCCGCGCATCAATCTCCCCGGCGAAAGGAGCGGGGCCGAACTTGAATGAGCGGGGCGGCGGGGGCGTCGGGGTGGCCCGGGAAGGAATCCGGGAAATGAGAGGAAAGGGATGAGGCCGAGAAAGACAGAGAGAGAGAGGGCGAGTGGGGGGGGGATGAGTGGGTGGGAGGGTTTGAGAAGAGGCACGAGCGAGTGAGAAGGCGAAACGGCAAGCGAATTGGAAGGGAGTGCTGATGGGGGGCAAGTTGTAAGGAGAAAAGGAGACGGTGACGGATGAAAAACGGACGGCGTTCGGGAAAACGTGAGAGAAGAGCCGTTGAGTCCGAAACCGTCAAGGTTTCGCCATCGGCCTCGCCCTCGTCGAAAACTGGAAGGTCAAAACGAAGGTGTGAAAGTGTTGAGGAGAGTGAGAAGAGATTAAAATAATGGCGAAAGGAAGGAAATGGCGAATATAAGGGGTTTGGTACTTGGACGCGGATCCTGAGTTTTAAAATAAGTCCAGGTGTACGGCAATTGGATCTCAGTTTCATAAAAATCGTGAAAAGCCATTCTTGGAAAGTGTTACCTTGGATAACCTCTATCCCACTCCCCTAGTATTTTTAACATAAACTAATTCCTACCTTATTATAGTAACAAATACATGATTCAAGATACTAAAAAAATGTATTGGGTCTTACATTTGATTCAGAAGGAAATCAAGAATGTCGATTAACATACTTACTGCATATTATATATACATCATTTTTATTACTTAAGCAACCACTAGCACATTTGAAAATACAAAATTATGAGGAAGTTTAAAATGGAATCTTAATGTATATTTCCTCTTTTGGATCAAATATTTTAAATTTTATAGTACGATTTCATACATCGTCCTTGCTTATTTTCCTTTGTAATCTATGTAGTGCACTACACAATCTTACGCACTGACCCTGAATTGCATTGGCAGTTATACATTAATGCAAGGATATTCAACTCTGATAAATTGAGATGAACCTTCTAGTCTTTATCGCAGTAGAGCACAGTAATAAGACTGGGTATTAAATTCGGTACCCAAAGAAACAGTGAAATAAAGGAAGTTAAAAAGTAAACCACAAGAACGGTGATTAAACGGAGGAGAGACAAAATAAAATAATTAATAACAACGTACTATTTTTAAGACAGCAAACGTTTTCAGATTAATTGGCACGTTGGCATTAAAAGTATATACTATTAGATGGTGTGCACAAAGTGCAACGAAACCTAAATTTCCGCAGCCATTTCAAGAAATTTCATGAATATTTGAAAAAAGGTACAAAGATCCCGCCAAACTTTCGAGACAATACACTGCATTGATTAATGTTCTCCAGCAAAGAGGTTTATACTGGACAGGAAACAGCAAAATACGAAAAGTCATACTATTCTCCTTTTCAGGAGTTTCTGGGGAAAGTTAAATATCTTTGAAGGCATTTGAAGATTGTAAGTTTACATCATGAAAATTATCTCGTGGGATCAACATTCGACACCGCCAGTGAATTTGTTTTCACATCGCATCTCACCCCATAGAGCCAATCGGATTGAATATTTTTCTCTCAGCGTATCACTGATCGCCTTTAAGTTTTGGAAATATTTTTCGTGCATACAATTTAAAATTAGAGGACATTTTATGTTGAAAAATTGGAAGGTATTGTGGGGAGGGCTAGATCAATAATTTTAGAAAAAATAATTTTTGACAGTCCAGAAATTTTCCACGAGAAACTACACTTTGGTAGAGTAGGGACAGCAGTGTAAAAATTACTTAAAGTTTAGTGAATGCGCCCCCCCCCCTTCCCCCCAATAACTAAAAAAAATCTTATGGTGACAACGATTCCTGCGACCTGGAAAAGAATAAAGTACAGAAACTCGACAGGGCTAGTTGCTGCCCACAAAATGAGTGAAAAACTTGCCACTTCAACATTCCTTCCACAACACAAAAGAGAAAATTAATGGGAAACTGTTCTTTAAGTTACAACAATCATAGTCAATAATCCTGAGATATTCTTCAAAGTGAAGTGAGAAAGGCATAAGAGGAAATATTGACAGGCAATATTTTTTTCGGCTAGAATCGGAGGAATTTCCACAATCTAAAGGAACGTATCAAAATATATCCACCGAATATATGATTGTTTATAAAGTACCTGAATATTTATAAACTATTACGCTGTAAACAAGCTTGTACCGTCAATATAATGATCCTCAAAGGAGAATGACTTCAAAAAATATGCGACACTGAATAATAACCGATTGCGTCACAGCGGTGGAATATCTTTCTATCCATTATGCCCGAATTTGAGAGAAGAAATTGTTTCAATAACGTTCCTTGAGCATCCAAGTCATTTTCTTAAAAACGCCCTCATATTGTTTGCTGAGTAAATAACTCAAAAGTCAAAAGTCGTATTACTCTTCAGAAAATTAATTTCTGAAATTGTGAAACACACAACATTTACAAAAAGAAAACACGTTATATTAACTGAAACATATAAACACCTTGGAATATCCCAACCTCAATTTACGGAGGAATATGTTTTGCTATTTATATGTTGTTGTATTTCATTTTTAGTTTTTGTCGTAAGTTGTATTGCCATTTATTAAATATTGGCGTAACAAAGACTAAAGATACGTTTCTCTAAAAAACAATTCAATTCTATAGTCACCCAAAAGAATTCGGCCTCCTTGTAAGGCGAACGTTACAAACTATTTCAGTTATTTCAAAACAATGGAAGACTAACAGGAGCAAATTGACGATAAATTTCTAAACTCTGAAATAAGTTTTTGCAGTGCAAGTAATAATAACGCGTCTTAGAAATCCACTACAAGGTCGGAGGAACTAAAAAATACTTCCAGAAAAAAATTTCCAGTATTTCCAGTAGCTCATGCGTTGAAAATATTGTAAGGCATTGATAAAAATATTAAACAGTTATCGAAAATATTTGAGTATTAAATTAAGTCTTTATAATTATATTTGTATATTTACATAAGGTTTTTAAAACAAACTTATTGATTGTTGAAGAAACTAAATTTTTTCTTTTAAAAAGATTGATTTTGATGAAATGTGGAATTCCTACTTAGAGAATTGTGGAATGTAGAAAGAAAAATGTGGAATTCCTACTTGAGAAAAGAGTCTTGCAACAGTTTGAATTAGTGACAGTTGCTTAATGATATGTAAAATGAAAATGTTATTAAACCGTTTCTCCAATAAACATAGCTGTTGTTATAGGGCAATGAGAAATGACCCCATTAGCATCCACTGATGACATCCATTTAATTTTTGGGGACAGGCAGACACACGATAACGTACTCAAAGAATCAGGGGGAGCTGTTTTTGATTCCAGGGATGCATGTGCAATTTTAAACGTTTGTAGCATTATAACAACTGAGGTAGATTATGAACATACTGGTGTAGACTAATGACGCCAATTAACCTGAATAATTCAGTCCTCGTAGGGATTTCAATCAATACAATAAAGTAGTGACGAAAATTTGGTGATTAAAATGGTACTCGTTATCATTTCCATTTAAAAATTCTAGGATTCAACTAAAAATTTGTACTATTTACTTTAAGAAATTAAGGATAGTTTTATGTTCTAAGAAGATAATTTGTAAGGTGAGAGACCAGCGTATAAAAGTGGTAGATTAAAGACCCTGAAGAATTTCTATTAAATTACTTCCTAGCCCTACAAACATATGCCTGATCCTTGAAACGTTGTAAAATATAACCAGTTGCATTGCATTGAGTTCCTCAATCTTCAGATATTTTACTTCGCATCATAAAATTTAAATGTCTTATTGTTTCTATCTCCTTACCTAGTAACTGATATTTTTACCTCCTATAAAAACTTTCTGCGTTCCATCACCTCTTAATCTATCCTCCACATAGGCCTTCAGTTCTTCACCAGATATTTAAAAAAAGTCTATTCTCCTATATTACTTAGGAGGCCGTTTTTTCTTTTCTAAAATGCTTTTTCTACCTCTCCCTACACCCAACACTCAAAAATCTTCAAATTCCGATCATCTCTCTCCCTGAAAGATCTGTTGTGATCACGTAACGCCACTCCAAATAAAAGTTGTCAGTAAAAATTGCGCCTCTGTTACCAGCTCTCTTAAGAATACAAAAGCTTAATGTGTTCTATGATAGAATTTTAAATTTCAAAATTAAATAATCTCCATATTTGAAAATTGCTATAATTTTTAAAACATTCATCTATATAATTTTTTATATATTAGTGACATATAAGGATCCTTTTTTCATTTACGCTTTTTTAATAAGACCCTCTTTTAAAACAATCAACCGATACTTGACTATTTATATTTTCTCTATTAGCTTGCTTTTCACTTTATACTCTTCAGCGCTTTCTCAATACGTAATCCATCTTTCAAAAACAACCTAATTGTGTTTCTCACTTGCCCATAGATAAAATTCATTGACACCAGAATATTTAATAAGAAATAGCATACTCTAGTTTTGATCTTATCTATGTACAGTCATGTTTTCTTGAACCTAGACTAACTACCTATTAGTGCATTCACATCCCATTTTCTTGACTCTTAATGAATTCACCATACGCAATTAAACATAAATATACTCAGAATTAAAAAAAAGGATTGTCGTCGATTTTTCATAAAACCTTATGATCTCACCTCTGGTCAAACTTCTTCCTCAGAATGATACCATCGCTCCAACGTGTTACATTTTTAGCATATTCCATTGAATTTCCAATGGCAGTATCTTTTTTTAAGACTACAGCCATTACTTTGGTGAACACGTGAGGCGGTTCAATTTCTAGGATGAATCTGGGACGATTACAGGTTTAATAAAATACATATGAATAAAGAATAACGGCTCTTTAACTCAGAACCTTATGGACTCGGCTTAGGTTGCCGATAAAACACCACTTAAACGGAACTTGTGCTGTTGGGGGTGGAACGAAGAGAAAAGAAGGAGATTAATAGAGAGGACGAGAAGAAAATAAGTGAATGGGAGAATTAAGAAACGAAATAATCAAAGACAGAGCAGCAGGAGGACGAAGAAATTGCTCAACGTCTTGGGAGAGGGATCTCCGAAGGATTCAACGTACGGAGGAGGAGGTAGTGAAGCAAGTGAGGCCAGAGTCGAGGTATCGGAAGGTATTGACACCCTAACCGACAGCGATTGGAGGGGGGTAGGGAGGAGGTGAAGGAGGGGCGGAAGGGTCGAAAAAGAGCAAGAGGACGAGGGAGGGACGCAGGGAAACACCAAGGGTTAAGGGGGGAGGAGGATTGAAGGAAAAGAAGAGAGGATGGAGAGGATGAGGAGGATAGGGGAGTGGCATTTTTCGGGGGCAATGGACCCGAATGGGATTGAGGCGGAGGGGGAGTGAGAATATTTGTCCAAAGCGGGAAGGGGGAGGACGGGGAGTACGGAGAGGACGAGAGGGGTGGAATAGATGGAGTTCCCCGTGCATGAGCGCGGGGCGTGGGAAGAAGGAAGGGAGGAGGGAAGGGCGGGCGGGACGGGGGAGGGAGGAGGAGAAGGGAGCAGTGAGAGGTGCTCGGGCGGGGGAGGCCACTCTCATTCCCGCGGAACTCATTTCCGCCGTGAGCGTCTGCCCATGTGGTGCGTGGCAAGTGTGTGCGCGAGGGTGTGGGGTCGGTGTGTGTGTGTGCATGTTGGTGTTACTGAGTGTGTGTGTGTGTGTTTCAGGAGTGTGCGGGCTAGCGCGGCTGAGTGTGCACGTGTGAGCGTGTTGGTGTAAAGCACTCGGACACTCCATCTGGAGGATGAAGTTTCGCCCTCATTCATCACCGTCGAGCGAAAATGACGAGCTCGTGGGCAAAATGGCCGCATTCCTGCCTACAAAGCAAGCGCGCACGAGAATGTTTCGGTCTGTGTGTGTGTGTGCGCATATATACGCTTTTTTTTTCATTTTAATTTTTTTCTTTCGCGTTGCGTCGCCGCGGGGGCTGACGTCGTTGTGTTACTTAATGATATCCATATTTACCTTGCCGATGATGTCTCGTGCCACTTTTCCCGTCCTAGTTCGTTTCTCGCTCGTCGGACTTTTTATGAGGCGGATAAACTCCACTTGCGAAACAATCCGAAATGCGGAGCTCGAAATTCCTGAAATGATCCAGATTTTAAAATGAAGGAAAAGTCTTGGAGCTTCCACTCAAGCGGTAGATGACGCTTTCTTCTAATGCCTCCTGAGTGATTCGTAGTCACTGCAGAATTTGTGCCTCACTAAGAATCTTTAGCGTTGCCACGGATATTATTACGTACATATAACACTACAGCCATAATCCATTGCAGTTCAAGAAAAGTTTAAAAGTTTGCTGGGAAAAATTGAAAGCTGAAACTTCATTGCTGTCGTTAAAAGGGTGTTCTCCTTCGCTAACACACAACCTACGAAATGGGCATTTTCCTCGCGATTATTTCGCTATAAATTACAATCGCAATGTAATAAAATTCTGAGGTATCGAGATTATTACATGCGACGACAATTAACCGATGGTTGATTAGAAAAAAAAATCGTCGAATCTCTTTCATTTGTGTTGATATTTACTGCAATAATATATTTTATTATATGAAACAATTCCCTCATTCATTTTGAGAATCATCCATGTAAATGATTATCAACATAATTATCTCACAATAAGGTCTGGCTAGAACCCTCGGCATAGGAAAATATCTCTCACCTCTTAATGATGATATTCGATATTCCATATACTTAATTCTATCATGAGAATGGAATCACAAACAAGGACTCAAACTTCAGCATTAAACAAGTGGTATTTTTGGTTAAAATTATTAATCTGAGAACTTATATTCGTTTTTAACCTCAAAATCCTCTACCTTGATCTCGGGGACTGAAACTTTGCAAAGACTCAAAGACAACATTACATGGGATGCCTTTCCTCTGATCTCACTTTCCGGCCAACGAGACGTGAGCAATTACTCAAAAGCGTCGTTATTTCTGCGCCATCTCGGCTCAACGTGCGGATTAAAAAAATCCGGTTTCACACTGCCCTTTTTGATGATGCATGTGGTTTTCTTGCGAAGTCATCTAGCTTCGCACGGAAGAAGAGAATTCGCTACGGAGCGGTTTTTGCCACCATCGTTTGGGTAAATTAATTTTTAGAACTATTTCTTTAAATTAATATTTCTGTGAATAATAGACCATTTCGGTGTAATCAAGCAAAGAAAAATAATCTATATTAAAAATATTTTAGAAATAAAAAACTATTTTATAACACTAAAATACTAACTTCTTATTAACCAGAAAGATGAGCAACAATGACGGTATAAAATTCAGAATGAATCGTAAATCGCTCCTTATTCAAAATAAATTGAAAAAATAAACTCTAAATAACTGAATAAATAAAAATTGTAAGTAAAGTATTAGATAAGATAGGAAGACAACGTATTGGCTTGCTGGAAAATTGGTATAGATTTACTTGAATAGTTTTAGATCAACAAGTTCCAATTACCAATATATTGCGTACGATAAATAAAATTTATGGAAGAATTTAAATTTAATCTATTAAAAATTGAATTCAGTATGAAATACGCCCATTGAGAAATATATTTATATTTTATATGCTGAACATGAATTTCAGCAGAATCCATTTACAGATGATGAACGGTATGCCAAACTAGCGGTTTATCATTCGACAGGATTGAATGTTAGATCTGGTATCCTTTTGCTTCCGCAAACCCCGCATCTCTTAAGTATATATGTTGCATAGGCTCATAGGATAACTATCACAGTGAATTACAATAATATACACTAAATAAACATGAATCTTAACTCAATGTCTGTCTGCAGCCTTATAACTAAAATTGAAATATTAAAATCATCACCATTTCAAATGCTATAAAACTAAAAAAACGTTAATGTAGACCAAAAACCTAAAAAAATTATGAAAAATTAGAAAGACAAACCGTATGAATATATTCTATGCTCAAATAAACTATGCCTAATTAGTTACATAGTTCAGAGATATATATTCAATGAGCAATATACCCAATAAGCGTGAGAAATGTCCAGCGGTGAATTTCTCGTTCCGTCTAACAGACTAAACTGAAACACCATTGTGGACATTCACAAAAAAACTAAATAACCTTAAACATCAATTCCATAATCTAGATACTGAGCTAAAACTAAACATTTTTAGACACCCTTCACTGCCTTCTCAGTTTTTTCATACCTTTAAACAATTCAAAATCAGAATGATAGTTGGAATGCTAATATAATAAGAATTATCTTCTACAATTCATTAGAAATATTTGAATGAGTAGTATTAAGTTTTAGGGTGGCCGACAGCTTAAGGTTATTTTGCTTTTGAATGAATGAAGGAAAATGCTGTTTCCACAAATAGCTAAACCAATTACCCATAAATGCAGTATTTTCTATTCAGTTATGAGGAGGATTTCTTCATTTGAAGGTAAGATATTTCAAGACAAAAAGTCATTGGATTGAAGAGAGATATCTTTCATTTTCGCGACTCGATCATTAGTCCAAATTTGAGCTACTTAAATAAAGTTATGCTTCCAACTCAGTAAAAAAACGATTAAAAATACATACATGTATCTCTTTTAAATATTTTTTAAATGGCACAAAAAAATAAAAACGTTTCCTAAAATTGAGGGACATTGAGATGAAATCGATGACATTAAAGGATATTTTAACCAATTTGAAAATTACTTCCTGAAATCTTTTAAATCACCTTCGGGAACTTACATTTTAATCCAAATAAAGCAATGTACAATGTATAATAGAGGGAAGTACAGTTCACATACTAGACGGTTCATCCTGTTTATAGAGACGGGGAAGAGGAATATCATCATTTCAAAGGCAATTATTCGTAAGCGAGAAGTATGATATTCTCAATATTTATTCATCTGATGAAATGGATATCTTACAGAAAATATCTAAATGTAGTGATACCTGTCACCATCGATAAAATACACTATATGATTTCCTCCTAATTTATAAATCACGCGAAGGTGATTGTTTCATGATGCCAACATAACTCACCTGGTGGGCACAAGGTGTTTCCCATTAATACGTCCAAGGATTAAAAAGAATTTTTGAGGAGTAGATAATTTGCGAAAAATATCGAGATTCAACATTCGATAAATGACAACATTGAGTGAAATGATCATGAATTTCTTGATAAGATTACGCAATTACAAGAAAGGTTCTCAACAATTTGTAAGCATTCATTCCATGATCAAATGTTTAGTGATGAACATAATGTTGAAGCCTTAAATAAGTTTCACAATACCAGCGATGCCTAACCAGGAGAGAAAGTTAAATTTTATATGTAAAATCTGATGTATGATATTGAAAAAAATAAAATAAGCAAATTTTAAAACTCTTCCGGTACAGAATAATCCCGCGGATAAACGGAAAATGAAGGTAAATGCATTCGAAAAGACAGCCAAATCCACAAACTTGATTGCCTCATATATCTTTGTTTATATTCCCGTCACTCTTTTAAGCACTCGCCTTTCGATTTACGCTTTCGTAACGCTATCGTCGTTAAACTTAATTTTCTTCTCTCCTGTTTCCTTTGTTGAATAATTGGAAGTTGTATGCACTTAGATTTTCTGATTTACCTTTCCCTCCAAAGATTGGTTGACCACAGGCGTCCATGGGATCAATTGAATGATAACTCTCTTGCACCCTGACAGCTCCTTTATCCCCCGTCTCTCCAAATAAGAGCATCCTCATGTCTGTTCCTTTTACCGCTGATCCCAATTCTCACATGGTTCTTAGCGATCATTTTGTGCTAAATTTCTCTCATTCCTCGTCAGTGATCATTATTAATAATTGGTTTTTATCGCAGTGTATCAAATCTCTATTGGAAAACATTGGAGAACAAGTAAATAGACAAGTAAATCTTTATTTAGCTGAACTTATAGAAATTGAACTAGTACGTCCCTTTTTTCCTGGTAGAGATTTTTATTAGTCATTTCTTTTAAATTCATTATCTCCATTTTATCTAACTGTGCTACTGGTTCAAATGACCATCACTACATTGCTCCAACATGAGATCGAGAGAGTCGAAGTTCTCTATTCAGATATTGTAAACTCATTCAAAGGTTAACTCTCCCGGAGTTAACTAGCTCATCACGTCTAGGCTCAATTTGTCAATAAAACTGCCTCATTTTCCAAATTTCTCAGGTGTACAATGACTGGTGGAATGTCGACGAATTCCATTTTCGTGCCAATAATCCAGGCCGTCGGATAGGATACTAATCGAAAAATCTCCTCGAACGGGTCCAATGGTAGAAAGTAGTAGTATGTTCATAAAAGCAACGTCATGGAATAAAACGACGAAAGAATCAACGGATAAGTGAAAAACTAGTATTTTTATAAATTTTATTGCAGCTATCTTACCACTTAGGGACGTCAATGGCTATTGTGGTCGTGAAGAGGTTCGACCCCAAGTTTTCTTCTTTTCAGTCTGCCATCTCAACTCTCCCCTATTCTTCCTGCTTCCCATCATCTCCCACTACTTCCAGAGCTCCAAAAACCCCTCCGTGTCCCCCACTGGCCCCGACCCGTCCCGCCTACCACCTTCCTTCCCACTCCCTAAACCGCTATCCTATCATCCTTTCACACCCCCAGCTTCGTCAGGGGCATTTCCCTCGCCACACCCCCCCCCCCCCGGTCAAGCTTCCACCCCCTTCCCCACTCTGCCCACTCGCCCCTGCATCCCTATCCACCCCACCTCCATTTTCCCCAAGAAGGGGTGGTGAGGGAGGGGGGAGAGACCCTAAGTGTCTCTCCTCTCCCTCTTGGCCACACCTCATGTCGAATTCATTCCTCCCTCTCCTCTATTATTTTTATTCCCCTTTCTTTTTTTTTATAGTTCCTCGTTCTGGACTTTAATCAGCTGGATCCGCCGCCGCCTCAGCATCTCCTCACTCCAATTGGATCCCGTCTCATTTCTTTCCCTTTACTCACCGCCTCCTCCCGCCACCCGCCGCCACTCTTGGCCTCCCACCCATCGCCCACCCTGCGCTCCCGCATCTGCCGATTGTTCCCCCCCCCCCCCCCCCCCCCCCCCCCCCCCCCCCCCGCCCACACCCGGACCACCCCCCCCCCACACCCCACCCACCTCCCC